>JAFBJS010011381.1:0-69981 GCA_016785265.1 Paraplagusia blochii | reverse complement strand
TCGGATCTTTGTCCGTGGATCGGTTTCCTGCTCCAGAGCCCCGTCCAGATAGATAAATTCATTCACACATGACTATGCAGGTTGTGCCACTTAGGGTGTTTGAACTGTAACGTGGGCTGATTTGATTGGAGTGCAGGTCGTGGGTATTACTCTGTTCATAGCAACATAGCAGACAACACAGACAAAATTTACAGCGTTTCTTATTTAAATCGAGGGTTTGGACATCATTTGTTTTTTTCCAAGAAGGATGGAAAGCGAGATAAGCTGTCTTTAGCTGTCTGCAACTAAACCTTTCTACAACTGTAGGTTAAAATAAGTTGAGTGTCATGTGATCCTGATAAATTTGTTAATGGAGATAAAATACAAATTAGCAATCGGTATAAATATCTTGGGTTAATGTTAGATTCACAGCTCTCCTTTAAAGGCCATATTGACAAATTGTGTAAAAAATTTAGTTAAATCTTGCAATTTTTTTTTTAAATGCAATTTGAAAGGAGATGTAAAATGAAGCTGCAAAACATCCCTAATTGAACCGTATATTGTCTGTTGGACACTAAATAAACAAATTTGTACTATTTACATATCTGTTTTTCATCCTTTTCATCTCAGTGACATGAAGCACTTGGGAATTAAGTTGTCAATTTTTATTGAATCAAGCCGATCAGAATCGGATCAAACTGGATCGAAAAGTTAATTTGATTATTTTTATTATTTTTTATTTGTTTTTATAAATAGTTCCTGAATCAGATCATTATGCGAGTCCAAGATTCACACCCCTAATATGTATATATATATATTTATATATGTATATGTGTATACATATACAAATATATATATACACATATATAAATATATATTCACATATATACACACACACACACATATATATACACACACACACGTGTATATATATATATATATATCTGCACCTAATTAAACACCTCCAGTAATGGCACACAAAATAGCCGTAAATTCCCCTTCTAAACTATACCAGAGTATAAGGATTTTTCTTCATATTCCTCTCTCAGGAGACAAAAGCATTGCTTGGAATTGTGCGAGGTGGTAAAATAAAAAACACACATCTCGTCTTCAGGCTTGTCTGAACAGGTTCAGGTTTTATCAGAAACCACCGCAACCAGTCCGACTTAATCAGTCTTTCAACTGCTAGAATCCACATTCTCACGGTGTTTCAGTTCACCTCCAACAAGAATCTTAACTTTGAATCAGAGGTGTGGGTGACAAGGAGATGTGAAGGCACACTCAATCATGATGCGATTCTGATTTTTTTGTGCTTGCATTCTGCCATTACATGTGAATTGAGGTTCAACTCAGGTGGGATCTTGTCCATTTTTGAGGTGGTTAGTGAGCGGTTTACTGCACAAGCTGTTGCACTTCCAACTGGTGTCCACTTAGTACTGTGTAATACAAATTTACAAGTTTACAAATGATAGTTTCTTATATTGTATTTACCAAGGAAAATGCCTGGAGGAAATTGTCTGTTCATATTATTGTTATGTCTGTTCTGCATATCAGAGAAAAATGTTATTTACCCTACTAACTTTTATCAGTGATTATGCGTGAAAAGTAACTAGGATGTAAGCAAAATGCACAAACAAAATGTTTGCTTGTCTCTCAATGCTTAATGAACTGCTGTGTTACGCTGCATGATGCAAGACAAATATTGGGAATAATATCCTTATTTGACTTGCACATAAAATGCCACTGTTGATTTGATTGATGTGACACGAAATTTTAAAAAGGAGATAAATAACTATAGCCAGCATCTGACATGAATACCTATTGGGCTGTGGCAGTCATTTTGACTTGTCTCTGCCTCTGTGGTTTTACTGAAAGATACAAATAAAGAGGAATTCTCCCTGTAGTCTTCTTATAAAAACGTTATGGTTGTCACATTCGATGCACAAATTCTTGTTTGCTTCAGCTACTGGAATCACACTATGTCTTTTATTTGGCTCAAAATTACAAACTTGTGCAAACCTCTAGGTGACACTCTTTGCCAGTCTAAACCTGGAATAGGATCCATGTCCTACCACTCACTCTGTGAAACATCAGGAATTGGGTCAAGTTACAATTTCACGCTCACACGTAGGTTTAACCTTCATTCATTAAACTGACAACATGTCAGCTGACATTACAATGCTCTTCCTGTGTGTTCTCTGCTGTTTTTGTGTGTCACTGTCAGAGTGGAAAGTCCCAGGTGTGGTACAAGTAATGACAGTGGGTGTGAGGTCATCAGAACAGCCAGAGAGGCTGGACCCGGTGAATCAGTTGGTGTGTGAATCATCATGTCAAGTAGCTGAAACAGCATTTACAGCAGCACTGGCAACTATAGCAGCAGCAGTAACTAGACCTGCAGAAGCAGCAGCAGTATTTTGAGATCATGTAATATTACATACACATGTGCTGTCATTATTCACTTTTAATCATTGATGATTCAGTCTATGGTTATCACCACATGTATAGAAAAAAAGCGGTAACATTTTTCAAATGCTTAGTCTCAAGAGGTAGTGGTGGCACTGTCCCAACCCACATAACATCCAGTGGGCTTATCACCACAGGAAGGCTCATTGTATGGAGAAGTGTGATTTGGGTAGCAGGCATAGAAACTGCTGCCCCTGCGACCCAGAATCAGATAAGTAGATGAATAAATAAAGTATTCTTTAGGGTCAAAGTTTTAGGCGTCAATACGGAATTTCATGATTATTGCTCACACTTGGTCATCATGTTAATTAAAAAAAACACTATGGCTAGGTTCACACTGTGCCCTGAAACAACCTAAATCAGATTTTTTCGCCAGTATGCGACCTGATTTGTTATTGACAATATGAATGACGCAGATCCGATTTTTTCACATGCTGTGCTAATTCCGATTCATATTTGATATTTTCACATGCGACTGCAGTCTGAACAGCTAAGTCACATTTAAGCGACCAGGCCAGTCGCCTTGGACCAATCACAGGGAGACGAACACCGTCATGTGACTCCCGGGGCTTGGGCACGCAGTTGCTCACAGAAGTTGGTGAAGGCGTTTCTCGTGAGCCGAAAGTTATTGATGAACTCTATGAGAAGCGCTGCACATCAACATCCCACCACTCCTGGCTGCGACTCTGCGTCCATATGCCCCTTTCATTGGAGATCGCTGTTATTGCCCCACACAACGCCAGGACCAAAGCCCTTACCCTCCTGCTAAGTCTCCTCCACAACACCAAGTTGTTGGCTGAGTTCCGCCCCTGCCACAGAAACCACATCGCGAGGTACAGTTTCATCTCCATGCTTTACAACTTTGCAAACTCCTGCTCTGTTTATGTATTACATAGACGCGCTTATAGCTGTCAATTTGCACATGCGGGACACATTTGAGTTGTTTCCCATTCATTTTAGAGATCACATACAAGTCCAGATAAGTGGGAAATGTGACGTTTTTGGGCATTTCTAATCTAAAATTAGGGATGCCCAAAAACTTCATTCCCGATACCAATAATCACCGATACCGATAATGCAGATTTCCCCTACATTAGTGTGATACCAGACTAAAGGCATTCTATAAATAACTGTGGACAACATTAACACACTACTTGTATATAAGTTTATGATGACACATTTATCATTTTCACAACAATAGTCAATATAAATGGGCACAGATAGAAACAGCTGAAACAGTATAAGAGTAAATAGCCCTCTTTAATGAGAGAAAAAACATTTCAGCATCATCACAATGTAAACGACTTGTCCCGTTGATGACATGAGAGACAGCACTGAACGCGTTTCACTGGTAAATGTCTGAAAAATACTTATTTCGAATCCGATTAGTCCTGACATAGCACAGCTCGAAAAACTCCACACGTTTGGTAAAACCAGCGTCTCGAACAAGAAAGAGTGGAATAGATTTTCAAGACAATGAACTCCGTGAAGTTTGTCTGATTTATTTTACTGTTGTCTGTTCTTTATAGTATTTAACTCTGAGTCTTTGAGAGAAAGCGACTGCTGCTAAGTTTCACTGAGTCCATTTTGTGTTGTTTTTCTTTACTTCACGGCATAAAAATGCCTTGTGATAAAGTGTTAAAATCTTACCCCCCACTATCGTATGACTCCTTGCAGTCAAGTATTACAGTTTTCTATTCACAAAAAACTTCAGACCACGGACATTCACTGTAGCATTGATCATTGTTGTTGTCCCTTTAAGATGACATCATTAATCACATGCCGGTCAAAGTTTCAGTACCCCATTACGAAGTCCTGTGTATTTGCAGAGACCACGGCTTTGCAGCATCGGATTTTTGAATATCAGTGCAAAAACCAATACCGATATGCTCCGATAAAAGGTTGCTGATATCTACCTGATAGTAATGGCAGAACGATATTATTGGCCATCCCTAGTAATGACCTTTTTAATAATACGATTGAATATTTATTTATATTTAGCTGTATCAATAAATTTACAGCATGCAACAACTAGAGGGGCAATAGTCTATATCCTTCTAGTGCTAAACCAAAGGCCAGATAAATTGCTGAGGGTTGTGTGAACAAGGGCAACTGTCAATTTTATTAATCATTATTAATCTGTTCCCAGGTTGAAAAGAGACAGTACATGGCCTTAGGTTGTAAGAAACAGCAGTGCAGGCACCTGAAGCCTAAAAAAGATTACGCATAAATAGTTTATTTTTTCTAACCAATCGGAGTTGTCAGCACCAAGGCTTTCCAGCAGGCTTAGAGTGTCAGTAGCACTGACTCAGTACTGCATGAGGAAGTCCAGCGTATTTGCCGAGACCGCAACTTTGCTGCATTGGATTTTAAATATCAGTGAAAAAACAATACCGATATGCTATGATATTGAAAAAGGTTGCTGATATTGGCCCGATAATATTGGTGGACCGATATATAGGCCACCTCTACACAAAATGTAAAAGTCACTTTGTCACAAGGTCTCTCACATGAGCCACCATTATGTACTGCATATGGTTTGTTTTGGGCTCAGACCCAGGACATTCTGCATGTAAGGCTGATATATAAGACAGGTATAATAACACTATGGAACCACAAAAATATTTTTCCTAACAAAGAGGAGTTAGGGTTAGGGTGCGGAGCTGTGGCTCTGCGATGATACAGCTGGTAAGATAAAGAGGCTAAGAAAAGTTGCAAGTTCCAACACCCAAAATATCAGTAAGAAACCCAAGCTCCTGAGGAGGAAGATATTGTTTCCCAGATATATGAAAATGTTTCTGAAAACAACTTCAGAAATGTCCCTTTTGCCACAACATGTTATTGAGATGTTGGATCGAGGTGAAACGATTACAGAGTAAACCTTACTGCCTACCTTGCATAAGCATTGGCGCAGCATGCATGACAGAATATACTGTATAATATAGTAATATAACTAGATTACTGTATTAACTATATATATTCAGAAAAAAAACCCTTTATTATGTAAATGGAATCATATGTATGTCTTTTTTGGCCTAAATTCATTTCAGTCTATTCTTTCCAAAACGTAGATACATAGAAATTTTTAGTCAGAGGTGTGTATCTCCAGCTGCTCTTCTCTCATTCTATCTATTTTCTGTTAATATATATTCGCTGTTTATAATGACAAAAGCGAAAGGCTCCAGGTTCGAATCTACTCACACCAGGTTATCATTGAGGTCCACGGAGCTTGGCACTGTCCCCACTCACTGCTACCTGTGCGCTCAAACCTGCCCACTGTTCACTTTGGTGATGGGTTAAACACAGAGGCCACATTTTGATGTGTGCAGTGGTGTCAGCGCAAGAAGTTTGCTCTCCTTCATCATCCAAAATTTAAACTATGTTTGAAAAATACCAGAAATTGACCTTCCATATAGGAGACAAAGAGAAATTGAGGGATTATGCAGTGAGGGAAAAACATGGAGGTAAATGGAGTCAGAGTAGAAGATGAAGAGTGAGAAGGTTGGGGAAGTTAGTTTTTTTCAGTTTCTGAGAGTGAAAATCTACTCCTGGCTTTTCCCTCCACTTGTCCCCCATGTCCTCCATCTTTGCACTTGTATATATTTATACTATATAGCATATATTTATTTGAGGGATTTTGTCACAGCTGGGATAAATTCAGAGGGGAATTGAGAGTTTATAGTGAAGAGTACCATGAAGAGTTGAGAAACAAATGACACTCCAGGTTTAAGTGTGTTCACTACTAATATAACAATCCTGCATGTAGAATTGAGGCTGGATAAAGGCTTTTACACAGATGACAAGAGATAAGCACTCACCAGTAGATTTTGCTCCAAAGAAAACACAGGTTGCACTGATTTCCTCATTCACTAACACTGAATATTATTTACATGTGCCACTTGAACCAAAGCACACACACAGTGCCAAACCAAGGCCAGATACAGTGCATCCAGAAAGTATTCACAGCTCTTCACTTCTTCCTCATCTTTTTTTGTTACAGCCGTATCCAAAATGGATTTAATGCATTTTTTCCTAAAAATTATGGACAGAACACCCCATAATAACAAAGTGAAAAAAAGTTTTTTAAGAATGTCCCAGGTTATGAGAGTGCGTAACCTGGGACGATCTGTTCACTTTACTGTAATCTCTGCAATCACAGTTGAGCGCTGACACTAAAGATCAAAGCAAAGAGCAACCTCACAGAGACAGACCATTGGAAGTACAGGGCACAATAACTGCAGCAGAAGAAGAAACCAGGAGCAGCATTAGCTATGTTTACAGGGACACAAACCCTGCAGTGATCGCACAAAAACAAAAACTTTAAAACTACATGCCTGGATTCTCATATTTGTGTCCATCTGTGGGTGTTTCCTAACCAGAAGGAAAGTTTTTTTTGACTGACCATTAGTGCTTTAATTTTCAGGTCAAGAGTAAAAGCACACATAATATTCAAAGTGTGCAAATACATAAAGGGTTGTGCTGTAAGCTTCAAGGCAGAAGTTAAAAACGTTTTGGTCACAGATGAGTCAAACGTGAAAGATCTTGACCCCTGAACCACAAAGGAGGCTTAGTCCACTGATTTGAATTCTTCAACACTCACTGACTCATTAACACAATCATCATTTGACCTTTAAAAATGAGTCCAGCACTGTTGGGGCCCTAACACACAGGACTGCAGTTTTTTAATGGATGTTGTGGTACTTGCAACATTGCTACATGCGCTAAAGGTAAGGATTTCTTCTCAACTGGGACTTCTAGTATTCTCGACCTGCATTGTAGTCTGCATGTTTTACTGGTGCTGTATAGCTAATTTAAACAGTTAGACGAAGGTACAGTTGCCTTTAAGAACTCCAGAGACACTGGATTAGTCTGTAAACCACCACTCAATAGATTCTGCACGAACCTGAATGAAACCACACTCCTGTCGTGTTAAGGTCAACAACAGGTCTAGAACAGGATTGGAATGGTCAATAACATCGGCAGTACTTACTTCCCAATGATTTCGCAGAGCTCGTATACGTCTTCAAATAGAAAATCGTCGTCCGCCATGGTCCAACCCCAGCTGGGGGTCACAACACAAACAAACACACCGTCCCCCAATGAAGTAGGAGTTTCGGAACCTGTGCTGTGTCCGATGCTCTGGACTGCGTTTTAGGGTTCACTCAGCAGTAGAAATGGACTTCACTTCCAAACAAAGAGCCGGCGGTGTTGAGTGAATTGATGTTTAAAAGATCCAGTCTTGCGTGACTCCAGCAAACTTGATCCTGCCTACCTTAACACTCCTTTAACAGCTCAACAATCATGAGTGAAGGTATGGTCCGGTACTTCGCCATGATCTGCTTCACCAGTTGAGAAAACGGAGAGTCAGAATCCAGGGAAGGAGCAGCGGTGGAGGGCGGACACCTGGCTCCAGTTACTACCCCCGCTTCAACCCCTGGTCAGGGAACATATGCAAAGGGTTTTTCTAACAAACCCAACCGCCAAAATGCTGTCCTTCTCCCGCCGCGTCAGTGTCACTGTCAGAGGTTCTCCGGTGTCGTCGGCCTAGAATGTCTGGAAGCTCAGCTCGGCTCCTCCTCCCCCTCCTGCCGCTGCTTCACACAAACACACCGAGTTCTACAGTTGACTTGCAGTTTCTCACACTTCTACTTCCTCGAAGACAGTCCTTTCTCTACTACGGTACGGCACGGAGCCTGTAGAAAAACGACATGCCCCTCCCACCCTCACCGCCATGTCTACGTTTACTCAGCATTGGCAACGAAGAACGTGCGTCAACGTCACCGCCATATTGGTATGGGCTTTAATGAACTGGAAAACATGGACACCAATAGCAATGTGAATTCATTCTTCCTTGCTTTTTATACAAGAACACGTTATACTGTGGAAAATGAGGTATGTTCCAGCAGATGGCAGGTAGGCTGACACGGTGACTGTTAAAGAAACCAAATCTGCGAATATTCGAAAGCTCTTTAAACGCTTTGGTCTGAATGACAGGGAGAAAGTGGTGTTAAAATAAAGTAAATTATCAACCTTCAAAAGATCTTAATTAACATTATATAAGTTTATATGTATACGTATCACACACTTTCACTTACTTAATTGTTGTTGTTATTAGATACTATTAAATATATTATTATTTATTGTTTTTTGATGCAGAAAATGGGCTTCCACAAGAAAAGAATTCAATAGATTAAAAAAATACAAATACAGAAACTAAAACAGGAAATTGAAGTGTGCTTCATAATTATCATTAGTTTTATCTATATTACAGTTCCTCAGATTCTATCAGACACCTGTTGCCTGCACCAGTTTGCATCAGAATAAATACAGTACAAATCTGACACCTGATTTCAACAGAGACATTATGAGAGCTTTACCAATATCTCACTCAGCTCTAAAGATTTCTGACCTGACCCAATACTACAGATTATTTTAATAAGAAAATGTAAAATACTGTTTTCTGTCTTGATGGTTTTTAGTGGTTATCTAGTTCCTGGCCTTTCCATTACTGCACTGCTGTCACTGAAGGAGCTGCTGCCACCTAAGCTGTTGCTGTTGATGCCACAGCTATTGCTGCATATGCTTAGGTCGGTATATAATCTACACTCTGAGGGATTAAGAGTCAAATTGATAGAGTCAGACCACACGGGAAAAATCTCCAGTGAAGGACTAAGAGAAGAGCTGTAGTTTAATAAAGATACTGCAATGGCACTCACTGTAGTGCTGCAGGTTTACAGAAATGCTGCTGCCCAGTCTTATGTGCTGCCCAGTCTTAATTGACAATTAAGTTGTTTATCATCTCAGAGTTTGCTACACCTGTTTAACTGATGTCATATGATGTCCTTCCTGTAAGAGGCTCACAACAATACAAGAAATTGTGTGGGTGCTCAGAGCCCTTGAGTGGCAACCCGTCAGCTGGTGGATGTGAACCTAAAGCCTTGCAGACCCAGGTTCACTTCCGTAACTACCACTGCTAAAAAAAAAACAGAACATAAATACGTACAATGACTCATTGTGTTGTCTTGTCCAGAGCTCCAGGGTTCACCTTCTGGGCAAGATTGAACCCCAGGTAGGGTGGATTGGTCCTTCCAGTGGTTGAACTGCCTGGAGGAAAATATATGGAGGCTTGCCAGTGTGCAGTGTGATGGGTGGCAGTGAATGAATAGAATTATTATATTGATTTTGATTTTTACATTACGTCACAGTTGCAGCTAAATTGTGCTTTATTGGTTTGTTGTTTTAATAATTGTGTTATAAGGATTACATGAGTCACATAACTTGTTGTACTGCATTTCTACATAGTATTGGTGGTTTGTATAGACATAATATCTGTGTGGGTTCTCTGTCATTGAGGACTTCTTTACCTGTGAAGATACTTTAATAAAGGTATTAAGTGTGGATTTTGTTAACAACATGTCTCTAAAAGGGGAAGTGCAAAACAGAAAGGATGCTTTAAGTCAGAGGTTTTCAAAGTGTGGGGCGGGCCCCCCTGGGGGGGCACGGTGCAACGCTGAGGGGGCGCATGTGACCCTGGGGAACAGGCTTTTTTCCGCCGTAGTACAATAAAATGTAATTGCACATCCTTGTAAGTTGAACTTTATCTCCTTTTTTGTTTCTTAATGTTAACAAAGATACGATGTTATGCAGAGGTGTACTTAGAGCTATTTCATAGACAAATGCTATTATTTATAGTTGCGGCGGAGAGTGGGTGGGGGGGCGCGAATTGTTTTCTTCTTGCTAGGGGGGACGTAACAGAAAAAGATTGGGAAGCACAGCTTTAAGTGATAAAAGCAGAGAAATGTGACCACTAGGCCATCAAGTAAATATGACAGTTTTTCATATATAGCAGAATTAACCATATAAAACTCAATACCTCAACCAGAAACTAATAAAGTTTCTTAGTTGAGGAACAAAACATCTATTAAGCTCCAAGAAAACCTTGTCAAATATGTTTTTGCATAGGGCTATGCTTGACTTATATCTGACTTATATCACTTTCTGAGGTGGCCACCTCAGAAAGTAATATAAGTCAGTGGTGGCATAGTGGTTAAGGGAGCGGACTTGGATCTTGGATCAAGGCCCCCAGTTCGAATCCCCCAAGTTACTGCTGTGGTGCCCTGAGCATGGTATCGTCCCTACTCACTGCTCCCCGGGCGCTCATTAGCTGCCCACTGCTCACTTTGTTGATGGGTTAAATGCAGAGGCCAAATTTCGTTGTGTGCTGTGGTGCGAATCCCAATGTCACAATGACAGAAAAAAAGGAATTTAATCTAATCTTAAAAGTCTACTTTCTGACCACCAAGCTATCACTGCCCCCAAAACACAGTGATGTTAGGGAAAAGAAATGAATGAGACGATCTATTAACATGAGGGAATTTATTTAATATTTTCAATTTCCACATCACCAAGGACAAACAGGGACGCATTAAAATTTCGTACACTGCTGGGCTTCGGACTCTGACCACATTCACTCTTAGATACTTCCACTGTGCTGTGTACCTCTGACTTGTGCCTGTATGTATATGCGTAGTACTCCTTACAGGCTCGTGTTGAGGTAGAAAAGTGAAAAGCTCACTGTGGAGGGTAATTGTTCTAGATCATAGATGTAGCTCAAATATTTGGTTCTATAGTGAAGTGGTTAGCATGCCTGCCTCCAAAACAGAGAAAGCAGACAGTCCAAAGTTCAATTCCCAGAGGAACCACAAGATTGGTGCTGATCAGGGGCAGCCTGTTAACAGCGGTTTCAACGACTCCTGCTGATAACACAATAAGTACTCAAATTTTGATCATAACATATTTCTTTCTTGTACAATGAATTATGTCCGATATTAACGTTAATATCCCATCTGACAATTAGCTCAAATTTAACTTTATTTCTGATATATTGAGGGCTTGGTAAGCAAAAAATATAAATATTCCAGCATATTTGGTAAAACCAAGGCATTGTGTATTTAGTTTGTCATCATTGGAGAAAAAAAAATGATAAAACCAATAAACTGTTCTTAGAGATATAATATTATTGTACTAGTTTAGCTGATAATATCAGACATTTCTAAAAAAAAACATTGCCTTAATGTGAAGAATTTTACCGTAAGCCAAAGCAAAGGGATTCGAGCAAATATTGTACGTTGTGCTATGAGTACGTAAGTAATTAAAGATTTTTTTTTAAGTAAGTGGTAATCAGGATTTTATTAGACTGAAAATGATTACTAAGTCGACACAAGGACTTTCTACAATGATTGTCTATAACTGGCAACAATTTGGTAATATGTCTCCTTTGCCTGGAAGAGGGCACACTGCAAAGTTTACTAACTTCCTTGCCCTTGATTTGACAATACACAAGACGTGGTACAAGATAACAGTCTAGGGCAGGACAGCAACTCTAAGCCTCTGCTATTTGAAAGGAATATTGCTACACACTGAGAGTTTGCAAAACACAATTGACAAATCCTAAGGTCCATTTATTTCGCTGCCAGTGAGAATGCGGTAATCAGTTGTATAACTAATTCCAACATGAGGCAACGACAACCTACTGCATATGTGTACAGTAATTATTCATATTTTCACCATAGAAACACAGACCCATAATAAGAATAAAGCCTGCTTTTACAGGACTGTTATAGTCACAGTGATGCTGTAGAGCAGGAGTCCCCAACATGATTCCTGAGTCAACTGGTAGCCCCCATGGACAACCCTGGTGCCCACAGGTATACTAGTAAACAAGAGGCTCAGCAATTGTACCATTACTTTACTGAATCAGTTTAATCAGTTCCACTTGCAGTGATATTCAAATGAGTGCAGTGACTATGTTAAGAAAAAAACATTTACTGTTGTATTGTTTGTCCCAGACCCCATTACTGTTGAAATGTTCAGGTTGTCTGTATCCAACAAGCAGCTCAACGTATCACTAAGAGCCCTAGATGTAGCTCTCAGGTTTAAAAAATGTTGGTGACCCCTGCTGCATAGTAGACATCTGAAACAAAACCTTTTAATTTTTAGTCCAACAGGAAAAGTTTTTTAAAAAGCTTAAATGTGAAAGAGTGGAGTGGAATGATAAGACACGACAATCCAGCACAGCATTATTATACAATAACACGCACGGGTCAACAGCTGGTCAGTAGTACGTAGAAACTTTCATAAATTTCCCCTTGTGTTGCAGTCAGTTCTAGTCTATAGGACCTATAGTGTCTTTTGTTAAGTGAAAGCTGAAGATGTTGAAACTTTCACACAGAATAGGTTGGTTGTGTCAAATTGTTATTCAGTTGGTAACAGTTAAGGTTGACTCTGAATGTTAACTACTTAATGTTACTTAATTTAAAGATGTTTCCATAGTCCTGATACTAGATATAAAAACAGGATGTGAACCGTGTTGTGTAGCAGGAAAGTCTACCAGTGATGCCCTTGACTTTACTTTTGACCTCCACTGTGAGGAATGGATAAAGTGTCAGAGTCACACAGGCACTTTTTTAGAAGAAGACACAACACAACCACTTTCATTAAGGCACCACAGATAACAGTGATTACGCACACCCACACACAGGCGCACATTGGGGTTCAATACAACAACAGCAAAACTGCAACAATTTTCTTGAAAACACACACCAACCTTTCAAAAATGGAATTATTGGGAATTTCTTTTATTATTGTGGTTAAACTATTCAACTGTTCGTGCCAATCTTTTCAATTTGTAAATTTAAAATAATATTTTTTGCCAATGATATAATTTTTTACAAACAATCTGAACTGACTCACGTCTCTGCTAAAGGTCAAGACAGAAAATAATTCCACTGTAATTTATGTTCTTAAGGTGTAGGATCAGCAGTGTCAGCTGCTGTTAACATATCTGTCAATGGAATGTTTAAAGTGAGGTTCTAACCCATATATGGATTTTTTAATGAAAGGTCGTTGTTTACAGGAAACTGAAAGATAATGCTCAATTAAGGGGTAATTGTGCCTTGGAACTTTATTTTTCTGATTGCACAGTTGTCAACCAATCCCATGAAAACTGACAATTAGAGTTTGTGCAAACCTTTTCAATTCTTAAAAACCGGCCAAATCCTTAAACCTGCTTAAAAAAATCTATATTGCAAGCCCTTTTCCACAAAATTCACCATGCATGTCTATATGTCTATATGAGCATGTATTGCCTGATGTATGCAGCTCACCAGTGTGGAATTTTTTGACACAGCTATCTACTGCCATCTGCTGTAAAAAAAAAAATCAGAACAGCCTTTGCTGTTAGAATGTTATCTAAAAGTTTTAGCCAATACATTTGTTGACAGAGGAAATATACTTTTAATTTTAGGTCTAATTTGCCTTAATGATTACAATAATGATAATATTAATACTGAACAAACAATATGCCAATATCATCTTATCTTATCAACTTATACCAATGTAAGTGGGTGGTGGTGGACTTATTCTGTATAAAATCTCCAGATTATTAAAATCTTCATTTTCTATACAGTCCCCCAGTGTTTAAGGAAGCACACTTGGGTACGCAGGACTTCAAATTCAAATCCACCAGCTGCTATGTTGCCACAGACATGCTGTGAGCATAGCACTGTTCCAGCCCACATGTTTTACGACATCCCAATATTTTTACCATCAATTTCAAATTCCACAAGGAGGGGCGCAGGATGCAGTTGAGTTGGTTTTGGTCAAAAAAATCATGCTTAACTAAGTACAGGGCAGCTAAGAATCTTAGGCTGCCGTTAGGTCACTTCACTTCAATGAACTTTCAATATAACAGCAAACAGGGGTTCAAAGATTGTGCTAGAAAGTTAATCTGGCAGCAGTCAGTATTGTGTAAAGTGTTGAAGGCAAAGGTTTTGTTGTTTCAAGGGATTGATTGACTGAACAAATATGCCAGATGTCAAATACACATCAGCTAATGTTGAGAAAACCAGCACCAAAAATTAGCAGAGGTTAACATACACCCAAATACACACACACACACACTAATCAACAGCTCGTGTGGGTGACATTTCTAAATCTTTTTCAGATATTTTACAAACTTCTTCTAGATCTTTCTAGATATTCATTTTGACGTAATTTTATCTGAATAAGAGTCTGAGATCATCTGAAACCTGATTTCTCTTTACCGGTTGTACCCCTATATTTTATACCGTACACCCATGGAAAGAAACACAAAACCTTGCAGAACACCCATAGGAGGAGTGGTTCCTCCTGGAGCTTCTGAAAAACAATGCAGCCTTAGCGGCAACGAGGGCAGAGGCCCTTCTTACACGCTAGAATTCCCGCAGCACCTAATACACAGAGCAGTGCTGAAACTCCGGAAAACCTTATCAGGCCCTTAACTGAAGGAAGGTTGCGCTCCCAGAAGGTGGTAGTGAATGGGAGAGCAGGAACCTCCTGTCAAATCAGGAAGTGAAGAAAGAGAATTTAGTTGAGTTTGTACTGTTGTATAAGATAAAGAAAAAGAGGAGGAATGCACATCTTTACCTCACATGGAGGTTCGGACTGCCAGATCTCACTGGGAGGGATTTTACCCATTGAACACATGACCTGCAGGAAGAAACAGGAAGAGATCATTCAGCAGAAGAACATAGAAATAGGTGATAACTGCTTATTTTTCAGTTTCAGTACAATGATAATTAAAGATAACTCATATAGGTCATTACTGTAGATCATGGGTCCCTGCACGTCTTTGTCATGTGAGCTTCAAATGATCAGAGTGAAGTGATCCACCAAGATTAAAATCTCTTTCTCTAGTTTTAATTACTATTTTTCTTTATGCTATTGCTCAGGATCTACCAGCAGTCCTTTAGAGATCTGTTGGTCTACTGATCCTGATCTATTCACTAAGCACCCCTACTGTGGATGGCTGCTTATGTTTGCTGGTTGAATTGCAGCAAAGTGACCATGAACTAGGAAAAATTATGTGAGACAACCCAAAAAAAAAATCTCTCTGAAGAACGCGACCCAGTCTTTTGTGGAACATAGGCTACAGTGCCCACAGGTGCCTCAGTTCCACTTGCAGTGATATTTATATGGTTCCAATGATGATGATAAGAACATTGTTTTCTATAATATGTCCAAGAACTAATTATTGTGAAATTATTCACAAAATCTCTATCAAAAAAGAAGAAAGCTTAAGACCCCAGTCCTAGACTATGATGTCACCACTGTGTTGAGTAACATTGTTGAGTAACATATGCATAGTATGTGCTTTCTTATCAAATGTCAAGTCAACACATTGTAAATATGTTCAATTCAGGAAAATGTTAACGTGCACTAATGAGTGTTAGTGGAACCCTTCTGCTGTTCTCCAACAAAATGAATGCACAAAATATTCAGCTCCAAAAATGTGGAGACTGGAACAATACTGACCTCCTTGTCTTCTGCTGGTCATTGATGAAGAAAAATCATACAATTCCATTCACTGTATGGTCAATAACTTAATTGGTAATAGCTATGTTATAATAATGTTATTTCTTAATATCTTAAGATTAATATCTTAATGTTATTAGCACCTCTCTCGCTGCTCTCTCTCCAGCCTGAACAGCACCTTCCATGTATCCACTCCATTCAGATGCTGTTTCCGTTCCTGCAAAATACAGCTGACCTACAGGCTCCCGTAACACCCTGACGGAGGGAACACATACAAAAACAAAATCAGCTGAAGAAGTTTCAACGTCAAGATTCCATCTTTGTGTTTGCTTCTACCTGCCAAACTGTGTGAGTATTCCAGGGGGGAAGTAGGCAGTGTAGCATCCTCCAGAATATTCCTCCTCACACCAGTTTTTCTCCTCATAATGAACAGGCTAAACATAGAGAAACCTAGTTCACATTTGAGCATTGTAGTTTTAAGCAGTGAAAAAATAAAATATATTTTTCAGCCAAACTAACATGGAGAGCTTCTTCTGAGCCTAGAACCTTGGAGTAGATCTCACAGATCCTCTTTAGTCTGAAAAAAAATAATTTTTTTGGTGAAAATGATTAACTGTTTAACTGTTAAAGTTTGTGTGAAGGACTCACCTCTCCTCTTTGGTTAGTTCACACAGTTTTCTACACTTACGAGCCAGAATGAATCTATTCGGGGGAGAAAAAAGTTTGGGTTTTAGGGTTGCTATTGTGAATATCACTACTCCTGCTAACATTTTTTAGCCAAAAGTCTACGGCTAGAGTTGATGCAGACAATTAAAAAAATTCCATGATTTCATTCAATATGGATTTTTGGCTCACAAATAAATCCAAAAATTGATTTTCAATCAAAACATATGGTCTCTCATTTCTTTAGCAACAACCATCTCCTTTGCTTCATCTTGAGTTTCAGTATTGTGGTGCCGTAGGACTACAGCAGCAACAGACACTCTATGGCTGCTGGTTTGACAATACTGTGAATATTAAAAGTATTTAAATCTTTGAACTGATTCCTGGCGGTCATTGCCCCTGTTGCTGAGGATGCGGTACCTGGGCGGTACCAGCCCCTGTTGCCTAGGGTACGGTTCCCTCGGCATTCCCTCCCCTGTTGCCTTGGGTGTGGTTCCCTTGGCGGCCCCTGCCTCTGTTGCCGAGGATGCGGTTCCCTTCGCGGATCGTGTTTTTGCACCTATGGGCTGACGCTATTTTGCCTCCTTTCTTCACCCATTAGAATGAAGTACCCTAGACCAAGGTACAAAATGACTAGAGTTGTTTAATTGTTTTTTTTTATTTTTTTTATTATTTTATTATTATTTATTTATTATTTTTGATTTTTTATGTTTAGGGCCTCACTTTTGAGTTTTATGTATTTTTTTTCTGTCATTGTGACATTGTGATTCACACCACAGCGCACAAAGAAATTTGGCCTCTGCATTTAACCCATCATCAAAGTGAGAGGTGGGCAGCTAATGAGTGCCCGGGGAGCAGTGTGTGGGGACGTTACCATGCTCAGGGCATCTCAGTGTTAACTTGGCGGTAGTGGGATTCAAACCGGGGACCTTGCAGACCCAAGTCCGCTTCCTTAACCACCAAGCCACTGCCCTTTGTGTAGCGGCTTGACCCTTTTTCTGTTAGCATTGCTCTGTTCATTTTTACGGTGCTTCTGTGTATTTTGGTTCCTGTCTGCATGCTGTTCTGCACCCCCTCCCACCCAGGATGTGGATAGGTTCCAACCGCAATTTGGAAATGACTAGGCAAAGTCCAAGGCAATAACCAAATCTATTGCTCGTTATATTACAAAAACAATGTCCTGTGTGACAATCTGGTTACAGGAGTGCTGTCTACAGCTAAACCTTTCTAAAACTGTAGGCATGATTTCAGTAAAACAAGTAGAGTGTCACCTGATCCTGATATACTTGTTAATGGAGATAAAATATAAATGTCAATCAGTATAAATATCTAGGGTTAATAGATTAGATTCACAGCTCTGCTTTAAAGGCCATATTGACAAATTGTGTAAAAAAAAAAAAAACATCCAGTTAAATCTTGCAAATTGAAATCTCAAATTTGAAAAGGAGATGCCAGATAAAGCTGCAAAATGTCTTAATTGTATAAAAGGTGTTTGCATTTCTTGTTCTTGTATATGTATTTTGTGCTTCTTGCCTTTTTACATCATGGCCAGGGGACTAGAGATGAAAACTAGCCTTTGCCTAATTCTTTCTTATTTAACCATGTGTAATCATGTTTATGAAATAGCATTTTCCCTTATAAATAAACTAAACAAAAACAAAAAAAGAATGGCAAATATTTCATGAACTGAACCTAACTGGATCGATCAAACATTTTTATGAATCGTTCCTGAATTGGTTTCGTAGTCTGTGAATCAAGGTTTTAATCGGATCGTTATGTGAGTGAAAGATTCACACCCCTAGTAGAAATGCCTTATCAGCAGCCTGTCTAGTCAGACTACAGTATTTCTTCAACAAAGCCACTCTTTCTTTGATATTTTGATTTTTAATCGTCAAAGCTTAAACTTAGATTGGAATGTGGAACTTCTTTTTCGCACACCTCTAGCCACTATCTCTAGGCTCAAAAGAAGCATTAGCGTAGTCAATGACTTTACCCCATGATGGCAGGAACAGTTCCATCAGGCTTTGTGTCGTCCAGGGTCAGACCTATGGGAGCTCCTTCTTCCTCGATCACCATGCTGCCACAATAGCCTAGACATTGGAATAAATGTCTCCTGTGATTTGTCTCTTTCCCATGTGATTAAGTTGTACTTTTGTTTAAAATATATTAACAATCAAGTTTCTCTGCTCGTCACCTTTCTTCCTCCAGAAGTTCTCCTTATAGTAGACCATACACTTGATGACTGAGCCCATAGGCACCCGGTGGATCAACTGGTTTCGCAGTGGTGGCAGCTCGGGACGAAAGTGCATCTTCAGATTCAGACCAGGAGGGGTCGCTATGATCACATACTTGGCCTAAGACACAGTGCCATGGTCAGTGAGGAGAATAATGACATGAGACTAATAAGGGATGTCCTAATATTTGGAGTATTGTCCAAATGATTCATTTCTGATTTTTTTTTAACTTCTTTTTATTTCAAATTACCAGGTACATAGTTTTCACACTTGCAGTCAAATGTCAATGAACATAAAAATATATCTTTAAGGGCATTTTGTCCTACACATATTTACATCTGTACATATAGTCCACACAAACCAAGTCGTCTCGAGCTCCAACTGAATGACACTAAATACAATATGAAGCTTTCATATGAATCACATTATTCCCCCTTTAGGCTTTATAGTACACTAGAAATACATCAACATCGTTAGTGTAGTCTCCACAGGCCATTAGCAATGCATCAAATTGCAAATTAGCAAAACCTGATTTTCACCATTGTAGCGTGATTTCCAGTATAAAACAGGTTGGATTAAGTGGCAAATCTATATTTAAACATTTTTCTGTTTCTTTTTTTAAAGATTTTGCCAATATACTGATCATTTTGGGCCGTTCCGCAAAATATGGGCGTGGTCTCCTAGCATACCACAGCCCGTCCAACATTGATTAGATGTGTTACTAGATTTAGAGGTGGTGAATGGAGTCCTAAAACATCACATCTTAACTATCCATTCAAATTCTCTCCATGTAGGACTACTTGTTGTTCTATGTCCTCCTTTACATGAATATAGCCATTCCTCATCTGTTATGATTGTATTTATCTCTAGTTCCCATTTTTCCTTAATGTCCAAGCTATTTCCTTCTGACTCTTCTTGTAGTATTTTGTAAATGTATGATATGATCTTCTTTTTAAAAGATCGCTGAATTGCTAATATAAAAATCTGAAATCTGAAAAAATGATGCTGGAAGATCATACTTGTTTTTAATTTGATCAAAGGATAACAAGTCTCCATCAAACAGCTGATTAAGCATAATCAGTCCCTTCAGTTCCCATCTCCTAAACCCTATATCTAATTTGGATGGGAGAAAGTCAGTATTGTGTGCAATCTTCATTGCTTTTGATATTAATAGTGGGAGTCCCAGCCCCTTCCTTAATTTTTTTCCATATTTTAAGAGTGTTTCTTACCCAGGTGTTATTGATTTTTTATTTTCTTGATATATCTTGGTTGAGAAAAGGTAAAGTGTCCAAGGGTATATCTGGACAGCCGCTCTGTTCCATTCCCAAACAAATAGTACTCTCATACTGTGTTATCCATGCTACTACTGATCTAAGGTGTGCGGCCCAATAATAATGTTTAAGATTAGGGAGATCAAGACCTCCATGTTCCCTTAGAGTTAGAACATTTTTTTAATCTAATCTTGGGTCTTTTTTTGCCATATAAATCTGCATAGCCATTAATCAAGCGTTTTGATCTCTCCAGATTGAGCATCTCTGCAGACATGCTCAATTGGATTCAAGTCTGGGCTCTTGCTGGGCCAAGGACTTTCACAGAGTTGTTCTGAAGCCACTCCTTTGTGATCTTGGCTGTGTGCCTCGGGTCGTTGTCCTGCTGAAAGAGGAACCGTCTCCCCAGTCTGAGGTCAAGAGCGCTCTGGAGCAGGTTTTTATCCAGGATGTCTCTGTACATTACTGCATTCATCTTTCCCTCTATCCTGACTAGTCTCCCAGTTCCTGCTGCTGAACAACATCCCCACACATGATGCTGCCACCACCATGCTTCACTGTAGGGATGATATTGTCCTGGTGATGAGAGGTGCCTGGTTATCTCAACATGACGCCTGGCATTCAGGCCGAAGAGTTCAATCTTTGTCTCATCAGACCAGAGAATTTTGTTTCTCATGGTCTGAGAGTCCTTAAGGTGCCAGGCGGGCTGCCAAGTGCGTTTTACTCAGGAGTGGCTTCCGTCTGGCCACTCTACCATACAGGCCTGATCGGTGGAGTGCTGCAGAGATGTTTGTCCTCCTGGAAGGTTCTCCTCTCTATACAGAGAAACGCCGGAGCTCTGACAAAGTGACCATTGGGTTCTTAGTCACCTCCCTGACTAAGGCCCTTCTCCCCCGATTGCTCAGCTTAGATGGCCGGCCAGCTCTAGAAAGAGTCCTGGTGGTTCCAAACTTCTTCTATTTACGGATGATGGAGGCCATTGTGCTCAACGGGACCTCTAAAGCAGCAGAAATGTTTCCCTACCCTACATTTGTTTACAGATTTGTGCCTTGAGACAATCCTGTAATAAGGCTGTAACATAACAAAATGAGGAAAAAGTGAAGCGCTGTGAATACTTTCCGGATGCACTGTATGTTAATATATCGTCTGCGTATAATGATATGATGACGAGTCTAGCTCCAGCCTTCCCCCGGAGGTCGGCACGCCTCTGGATTCAGTCTTCGCACCAGAGTCCAACATGCCTCTGGCTCCAGCCTCTGGGGGGGGGGATACTGTGAGGTCTGTCTGTCTCTGTCTCTTTCCCTTTCCCTGCTGTTGTCTGGTGTTAGGTAATTATTGTCATCACAGTCACCTGTGTCTTTGTCCTTAGTCTCACTCGTGTCACCTGGTGCCCTTAGTATATATACCCCGCTTCCTCACTCAGTCTTCGTCAGGCAGGTATTGTCTTGCCATGTTAGGAATTGTGAAGAAATTATTAAGAGCAGAACAGGTGGTAGAGCCTTCAGCTACCAAGCCCCTCCTCTGTGGTATCAGCTTCCACTTCATGTCAGGGATTCTGATTCGGTCTCTAAAAAGCCATCTATTTAATGTCGCCTATGGGAACTTTTTGAATGTTTAAGACCAATCCCAAAGTCTATACAAAGCTGCTATAGGTTTTAAATGTTGGGGAGCTCTCACATTACACATTGAGAATGAGTGCATAGTCTGAGCTCCCTCCTCCCTGTCTCAGTCTCTGCTCCACACCTCTTCCTCAATCTTATAAAATTTGTTTTAAAACTACAGTTTTTTTCTGTTTCTCTTTCCCATTTCTGTTGTTGCTGGTGAATGGGCCGATGTCAGGACTAGGACGACCACGATCAAAATCCATATCGCTACTGACATTTTACGCCATCTTGTTACGTCAATTTCCTACTGAAAGAACTTTATTTGTTAGATATATGTGAAATTGTTCATTGTACCTTTGTACTTATTTTATTATTTATTTTATTGTATCTTTATGATCTGGTAACATCCGTCCAGGGAGTGCATCCCTCTCCTGTGGTTCTCCCTAAGGTTTCTACCAGTTCTCTTTTCCCTGTTAAAAGGGTTTTTGTTTCTCTGTAGTTTTTCCTTACCCTGGTTGAGGGTCTAAGGACAGAGGATGTTACCAACCCTGTAAAGCCCTATGTCACAAATTTGAGTGTGGGCTTTATAAATGAAATGTGATTGATTGATTATGCTTGTGTAACTTTGATGTACAAGACAGGGCAAATTGTATTCATTTTAATTTAGAAACAAGCGTTTTTCAACTGTTTCAGTTTTAAACGTTTTAAACACTCTCCAAACTCTCAACTGAGCACAACTCTCCACCAAAAACCCACATTTTGATCGGAGCCTGAGGGGTTTATATAGCTGAAAAACCTTGTGGCAAAATCTCAACCACTTCCCAAAGCAATCACGTGACACAGCCATGCAGCGAGGCTTCGGACGTCATAATTTTAGCCCTTCCCCTAAATGAAGCAAGCCGCTATATGAACTTCGCAGAAACGCCCCTTCATTGCTTGACACATGTTTTGAAGCCTTGACACATCTCGTAACATCAGTACCATTAACCCATTTTATTGTACAAATGTACAATAAAACATGGAATAATGAAACAATTTCAGGTTAGACCAGCTATATGCTATATGGAAAGTAAAATAACAAAATAAATAAGAATTTATTCTGTGCAGTGCTGAGACATAGAGACCATCAACTATATTTTGTTGCTGATCCAGAGGTCAAGGCATGTCAAAAAAGGTGAAAGTGTAAAATTCCTCATACAGATGGTGTACTTATAATTTATTTAACAGTTCCTCCTCTTGTAGAACATGAGATTCCCTAAAAAATACTTGTAAAGACCTTCAACAATTAATGAGTCTACAAACATTTATAAAGCGTGTTATAATTGTCAGTCAGATGGTCTGCCGTTGACTGACCTGACTAACTTATGTCCAATGTTCAGGCTAATGTCCACTGTGGTCGCTGCTGCTACGTTCTTGCCCCATCCTATCCCTCTTTAGTTGCTGTTTATTGACTTTTTTGGACTTGTTCAAGGTTATCTCCATGGCAACAACTAGATTTTCGCCGACTACCACGACTGAATTGAGACGGCGCCTTGGGAACTGGACTGGGGGCCACATCAGGATGTACACCCTGTCCCCATACAACGCCTTTGCTACTTCTACCGTCCAGTATAATAGCCGCGGCCTGGAGCCTGCACCCACTTGGCTGCGGCACAGCTAGCTGCTTGTCATGCTGGAACACTACTTCTCCTTTCCCCTCCCTGGTCAAAGTCCTGTTTTTATGTGCTAGTAACTTTTTTTCCACTTGTCAAACTGTTTGCCTAATGCACAAACATGAGCATACAATCACACCAGTGTTGATTCAATATTTTAAGTTAGGTTAATGCGACACTCAGATTTTGTCTTTACCTTGTAGAGCTGTTTGTTCACTGTCTCCACCACCACCAGGTCCCCCGTCTGGTCGATGCTGTATACTGCAGACTGAAGCTTCACACGCTCGCCCAGCTCCTTGGCCATGCATTCGCTGATCTGACCAGAACCACCCACAAACTTCCTTTCCTGCAGATAAATACATCAAACAAATGCTACAGACTGGACTTCACACACTTATGTGAACACTGTAAGAAATAAATCATATTGTGCCATAGTTGGACAAGCATTTAATCAGTATTTGAACACAGTGATTGAGGACTACGAACTGATGGGTCAGTTTGTACCCAGCTGCACAGAAAGAATGCATTAACCAAAAATCTTTTTTTGGGATTTGGGATCAATTTCTCTACCACATCTGTCTATGACTCAAACTTGATACATGTCCAGATGCTTGCCTTGGTCACAAGAAAACAGATGTGTTTGGAATGTTTCTTTGTGCAGGGTAAAAACCCATTGAAGATACAGAAGAAAAGCCTAGTTCGTAAAAAAAGAAAGCTGCTTTTTACATACAATTTCAGGAGTCCTACTGAAATAAGACTTTATTAAGACAGGTTATTCCCACGTGCTATGCCTGCATTATACATGGTGAATGGCTCTCTAATAAGTCAATGGAGCCTTACTTACTTAACTGCATTGGTGCTTGGAGACTTATTGTTCTGTATTTGAAGACAAGCGCAGTGTTGCTGCTAATATGATGCTTACACAGTGGCTTAACTTATTATTAGTGCTGTATTTTCAGTCTGCAATAATACCCGATATTGGTCAGATGTTCTACCTGTCCTCCATTGGTAGTGGAGAAAATCCTCATAGTCCCTCCGCACTGCTTCACGTACCAGAGGAACCACAGTGCAGACACCTCATGGGGTTCAGAGGTCACGTTCACGTTAACAAAGAGAGTTGCGAATTGACGGACAGTTCTAAAGAGACCAATGAGAGGAACAGTTTAGGGCTGAGGCTGAACCAAACAGGTACATTTACACAAAGAAACACTAAAAGAAGCCTAGTCATGGGCCAATGAGTGATACCTGGTCCAGCAGATTTTTTCAATAAGCTCCTGCATGCTCATTTTGTCCCAAACTTGTGCATGAGGTGCTCTCCAAGGAGCTTCCCTAGGGATCTAGAGGGAGACAGGGATGGGACACTTTAGCTGAAGATAAAGAAAGAAAGAAAAGGATCGGATGAAATTATTGGTTGTTACCTCTTTCCCCATCTGGTCCATTGTCCTCCATAAATTGTTAAAGTCAAGCAGAACCAAAGGGTTCCAGAAGGGAGGGAATGAACCTTTGAAGGGGTAAGACTTTCCCTGGTTTGACACAAAGCAAATGTCACCAATCAGCAACTCAGCTGATCATACATAATATTGTGTGAGTATATAATATATATATAAACGGAGTCACTGTGGAATACATACATATATGTATATATATATATATATATATATATATATGTGCTGGAAATAAGAATATATATTGGACACGACAACGACAAGTTCTCAGGCGTCCATAGAGTCAAGTTTTGTCCTGCTGCCTGCAGTTTTCTTGTTATCTAAAACCTGAATATATTTGTTTACATTCATGACAAGGACAGAATTCAACGGTGCCCCAACTCAAGAGCTAGATCTGTTATTAAAGGAGCCAAGTCAGGTGTACTGATGGTTGGAACAATAACTTGCATCCACACCCCAGACCTGCCCCTTGTTTCAACATGCCTGCTCTAATTGGTTCCTAAACCCTCTGGCCATGGACAAGTACTCAACTGTAGAATAAGATTGCATAACTTTGATTATTTCTGTTTTATTTATTATCTTAATTGAAATCATGTTTAATTTAATAATAAAATTATAAAAATAATAATTTCAACCTTATAAATCCCAATTGGGAACTTTTTGTACTGTTACCAGGCTGCCTCTGATAAGAGCAAATTTTTGGGAATCAAACCTAGGACTTCCTGCTCCCTGCTTCTTAGGCAGTCATGCTAACTGTTACACTATTGAACGGATGAAAAAAAATTTGTAAATGTATTAAATTCTTTCTGCAACTAACACATGATATATGCCTCAGTCATGTCTTACATTTATCCACTACCTTCTGAGCTGTTCTCTGGTAACACAATACATTACATACAACAAACAAACAAAAACAACAGACCTCATAAAATCTTTAAAGAAAAAGGACCAAATGTCCTTTCAGCAATAGGAAAACTAGGAATACATCTGGATCTTCCATTGAATCTCATCATACCCATCACATATAATTTTCTGACTCATTCATCGAACCTTGAAAGTTTTTGTCAGTGCTTGACAAAACTCAAGTACAAGGATGGGCTTGCACAGGACATAGTTTTACCCAGGATTATCGAAACTGCTCCACGGGCCGATGTGGCGGCTGGTTTTACCGGTTATATGAGATTTGTACCAGATCAAGTGACAACAACACCACTCATTTTCAATTGAGTACAGCTAATCGCTATTCAAGAATAAATTACACCGAGATAAGAGAACAAAGGAAGCAATTCAGAAGGACACCAACTGGGAAGACACAGAACTCTGTAGACATAATCCTCTACATATGATGTAGGCAAGACTGCATAAAAAAAAAAAAAAAATTTTGGTACAGTCAGTCAGAGTCCATGTCTCTGTCATTGGTGTGGAACTCCAGGGTTCACCTCCTGAGCAAGATCAAATCCCAGTTAAGGCGGTTGGAGCCTTTTAGAATTTAGTGTCTTCTATGGGGGCTGCTACGGTGTCGAAACCAGAAACGGATAAGCGCTCAAAATGGCTGGAAGAATAGATGGAAAAATTTATATCAGTTTTGTTGTGTTTGATCTAGCATGTATGTATGTAGTAAAATGTGACACAATGTGTGTAATACTGTGTATTAGATAGATAGATAGATAGATAGATAGATAGATAGATAGATAATAGATAATGCTAGTAGTGCTAGCAGCTTAAGTGGTAGTCAATGCTGTTGACTACCACTTGACAACAATCTCAATTGTTGTTGTATTATATTTCATTATGACAATAAACGGTTATTATAGAATTATAACATCATTATTTTGTGTATGTGTATGTGTATACCCGCACACACGTACATATATATCTACATACAAACACACCCAGATGTACATATGCCTGCGCATATACACACACCTATATACATATATAGACACATATATGTCCAAACAGTATGTTGGTTATTCACATACATATACAGACAAATACATACACATGTTACCTAAGCCAACGTATATCCATTACATGAGTGTACCCACACACACATATATATAAATATACATAGATGCATACTCACATGCGTATCTACACGTACAGCTAAAATAACCTGTGCATTGTGCAATTAGTAACACACACTAAAGACATAGAATATGCTATATTATAAGGTGGTGTAAATATATATATATAATAGTATTATAAAATATAGTATCAATTCAAATCAAGATTGCGGTATGTGTATATTATAATAGATGTCGTCAACCAGAGTGGCTGAACCCTTCCCTGACGCCTCATTAGTGAAGTGCAACCTAAAGCAGCAGATGCCTGTTAGACACTGCTTTGCTGATAAAGGAAGTCAGTGTTGGCATTTTGGATAATACTCTGCTCCAGCAAAGCTGATTATCAGAGCAGCTTTACTCAAAGCTATCGCTATAATCGCCCAATACTTATGTAGACAACACACGGTGCACAAACACTGCTGTGTGCTTCTCTTATTTGAAAACACTATCTGTGCCTCCTTGCACAGGTTGCCAGTGATTGTACAATTGAGATGTCTGTGTTTGGAGACCTTTGATAAAAAGAAAAAAAAACAAAAAAAAAAACAAAAAGAATAAGCCCAAAATTTAACATAAATGCTTACTTTGGGTTATCCCGCAATTCAGTTTTAGGCAGTGGTGGCCTAGAAGTGAAAGAACAAGACTGGGGGCCGGACGGTTCCAGGTTCGAATTTCCTAAATGCACAGTTACAACTGAGATACAATGAGCCTGTCATCGTCCCTAGACACTGGTCCCCGGGCACTTAAAGCTGTCCACTGATAACTTTGGTGATTTAAGAGGTTACATTTCGTTGTGTACATTGGTGTGGATCACACACAGTGTCAGTGTCACAGTGACAAGGAATTTGCTTTCCTTCCTCCTTTATCACTGCAAATGCTGTAGATTTATGATCATTATGCTGGGATTCTCTAGTGTAGCGGTTAGCCAGGTACCTTTTCATGTGTTGCAGCCATGAACGTAATGGCGCCTCCAGTGGCAACCAACATTGGTTGCAGAGGCTCGTGTAAATTTGCCCTATATTGTAGGATCGATAAGAAAATAAATTCTTGTTCTTCATTATTATTATTAACTGTATATTCCACACGGAAAAACTCAAGGTTGTTGTCTGTGCTGTACGTGAAAACATAGATACACTGACACAGATAATGATGAGCACTGTACAGGCTGCCATGGAAACCTGCAGGAAGCCGTAGTATGTGTGCATGTTTGTGTATGTGTCAGTCTAAGAGGATCTCACAAAGATAGTAGCTAAGGAAACCTGCTGCTGCTTCTGCCCTCTGGAAGATTCAGAGCTCCACAAAGGTAACAGTTAATCACAGCAGCTTGTGTTATTGACGCGGCAAGTAGGAAGGCACTGATGTGATGTCTTCACACAACTTACATTTTTTTTGTTTATGTGACACAATGGTGACTGAAGGAAAAATATCACTAAGGGAAAGCAGTCACAACAACCCGGGTAAGATCACAGCCGCGTACCAGGAGAGTGATTAGTTTGCTACCTCAAGTTTCAAGCTGAAAATGGTGATATGACATTATTTGTGGTTTCAGATTTATTATTTATTTACCATAAACAGTTGTATTTGTCTGTGTTCCATTTATGTTAAAAGTAATTTTCTAGCCTGAAAAACAAACACCCCCTGGTAGTTTACCTAGAGCATTGTCTCCCAAAGACAATAACAGTCAAGGATTTAAGATAATGTCTATTGGGTCACAAAGGTTTATGAAAATAGGGCCCTTAAAGAGGAACACTTCCCTACAGGACATTGAACACAGCATTGATCATGCTGTTAGGTTCCTCATTATGACAGGCTCATCATCTCTCAGTATTTCCCCTTGTCTGTCCACTTGTCCACTTTGCTCTGTGCAGTTTATGCTGTAAAGTTTGTGCTCTTGTGTTTAAAATGTCTAGTAGATATTAACGCTAGCCCCTATTCCGTATTTATAGCCATTAGTCAATATATCTACCATCCACAGGGGGCGCTTTTGATGGCGGCTGTGTTTTCTCTCCCCACAGCAAAAGTATGCAGTAATATAAACAGAGACACACTTAAAAAAACACTGCTAATGTTGACTCCATGCAGTACCAGTCATTTCACTGACTCAGGCTAAATACATATCATTTACATCCGGAGACATCAGTGAGTGACAGAATGACGGGTTCACATTTATTTTGTTATTGCAACATTTAATGTTGTGAGCAAGGTCTTGAAGTACAAAACTAAGATTTTTTTCCCCATGTTTTCACACCAACTTTTTGTTGTTGATGTAGCATGTTGATAGTGTTCTGACAGAACAACTTTAGTCTGTTGGCTTGTGTTAAAATAGCATTGAAAATAAATGTTCCAAAATTAGTATCTCTCAGCCGCTTTCATTTAGTAAAGGTAGCTCTCAAGAGAAAAAAGGGTGAGAGAACCCCTGGAGTAGAAGCAAATAAGAGACATGTAGTGCAAATAAGAGTGTGACTTTTGTAGCTGCTGTACCATTTGTGTTTGTTGTTCAAAAAAGGTTTGTTGATAAGACAGAACAGCAACATATTCTAGTTGTTCACTGAGCCCAGATGTTCATGTAATAAACAACATTATAGTGAAGTACCCCGAAGAAAAAAATATAGTTCTGTTACTTCCTGTTTGTTTGCATAATGCTTTTAAAAGCCTCTCACAGAGAAGATAGATAGAAAAAGATAGACTGCATTCGACCCACAACCCCGGGGGACAATTACAATCTGCATTACAATCTCCTCCACTGTAATATGCAGTGGAGAAGAATAGGAAGAAAGATGTTCCTCTTATCAACCAGCCAAATAAGACAAAATAGACAAATAAGTAAGGTCGGGAAAGTAAACTCCTTGTCATTGTGATTCACACCACTGCATACAACAAAATGTGACCTTTCCATTGAATCCATCACCAAAGTGAACAGTGAGCAGCTTTAAGCACCCAGGGAGCAGTGTGTGAGAACGATACCATGCTCAGTGGACCTTAGTTGTTACCTGGCAGCTGATGAATCAGTACTGGAAACCCTCTTAGATCTTATATACTCACTACTAAAGGTGTGGACAGTTGATCTAGAGGAGACTGCTATGGTATCAGTGAGCAGTTAAACCTCCTTAGATGGGATCTCAAAGCAGAAAGGGATGTAGCAGACAATTGATTACGGAAACCTCCTTTATTGAGTGTTTGTTGATCCAGATGGGCAGAGATGGCTTCCCAACTCAAACTATCTGTCCTTTCTTATCTGAAATGTGAACCTCTGTTTCCTTGAAAGAGTGTCCCCTTTCTTTAAGATAGATAAATACTTATCAACCAGTCAACATAGTAATATTGCATATGTAATGTGATATCAAAGTATCGGTATCATGTCACAAAATTTATATGGGAGTCATGTTTACAACATATACTGTTTATGGATAAAAATATTTATTCAATACGCATATGTTGTTGGTCGGATGTCACATATTTTCTCCAACCAAGTTCTACAGTAGGAATGATGTCATCAACCTGTATCTAACACATAATTAGATAATAATTATGTGTATATAATTAATAACAGATAAAGACAAAAATCTTTAATCAATTCCTCTTTGGGCAGGGAAAAAAGAAAAAAAACACTTGTGTGTGCAGCTACTCACGTTAACATAGTGAATGAGTTTCTCTTTCTCGTTGACTTTGTAGGTCTTTACATTGTATTCCCGTGCCAATCGCAGAATACGGTTCTGAGTGGGTCCAACGTATGCTCCGCCAAGATCCACCCACTTTGCCTGCTTATTCTGGGAACCAAAAATGTAACAGTATAACACTAATAAAACAATAACAGTAAAACATGAATAATAGGTTCGTGTGGTAATAACAATTATCTAAAAATTATTACAAAATTGCTAAGAATTACATAATTGGCAGTAACTTATAACAACTAAATCTTAAAAATCTGCAGCACATAGGCAGGTAGAGATGAAACAACAAAAATGAAAGAAGAAAGAAGAAGAATATAATAGAAAAACAATTCTTGACTAGCAGCAGATGCTACCATTTCTAATATCAGTTCCCTTTCAGTTTTACCTGAACAGTGAAGGTTCGACCACCGACACGGTCCCTAGCCTCCAACACAACGGGGTTCAGACCATGAGACTTTAACAATTTGGCTGCACTTAGACCTAAAGATAAAACATGAAAAAAACAACAGGCAGAGAAACAGGATGATATTAGATATTTCAGTTTGCTGACATACTGTGATGTTCTTTGTTTCAACTTAATATGTACTTAACCATTGTTCTTTCCCCTAAATACCAAAGACAACAATAATCTAACATTGTATAAAGGTAAATGCAAGAAAATTACTACATGTTGCTTCCTATGAAATACAATAAATGATTTAACAAAAAACAACAAAAAACATGATGTAAAAAATGACAGACCTCTTAATGCGAAAATATATTTTCCTATGTTTTAGTGCATTCTCACAACATACTGAAACATTATGTATGCATATGTATATTATTATTATGTATATTATTTTACAAGAATTGACATACATATATTTTATAATTTGCAGACCATAATTCAATCCAAGAACATCTGGTCCACTGTAGCCCCAAGCCAACTGTAAACACACAGAGATCTGGATGGGGCTGTTCTACAGAATAGTCTACTGTAAGATGATGGACTTGATGAGCTACAGCAGTCCCACTACTTTGCCATCTCTTTTCTGAAGCAGTGGTAACCTTGTGGTTAAGGAAGAAGATACACATCCAGAAGAATCAGGGTGAGAGATATCTACATTTAGGGCACTAGGTCACACAAGTGAGACTAATGACCAAGATTCAGGTGTGATGAGTGGGTGTCATGATAATTATCAACTCCACCTACTGGAGGACAGAGAGACAGACTTCTACTTTTCACATTCCTGACCTCCAGAACCTCTTGGTGCTTTGTAGAACATGTAAAGAAAATTCCAAATTTCCAAAGAACCTTTTGTCTTTCATTCACTCATCTTCATCTTTTATTTTTATTCTCCATAACTACAAGCCAAATCACACTGCTCCATGCCGTGAGTTTTCCTTTTGCTAGTGAGCCCACTGCAAGTTATGTGGGTGGAGTTAGTGCTTTGCCCAGAAATGGCAACCTTGCAGCTGTTGGATTCAAACCTTAAACCTTCCCGGCCCAAATCTGTTTCCTTAAGCGCTAAGCCACCATTGCCCCTGCCCCTCAGTAATTTTAATAAGTCTAAGCAATTTATGTGACAATTGTGTCAGTCAGCATAGCAGCTAAAAACCTACGTGCCATACAGTTTTCTCTTCGGTGTGATCTCTCGCAACAGCACCACGAATACCGTATTTTCTAACTATAGGTGCCACATTTTTTGTTCTGTACCTTGTAACTTCTTTTTTTATAAATTATAATATTACGTGTGTTAAACAACTGTACTGCATCTTGGAGATTGAAATACGTACCAAACATTTTGTTTCTTAACTAAGGAGCAAAATGTCTCCAAGAAGAGGTCCAGTTTACTGTGCTGGCTGGCACAACATCTACTCCAGAGTAACTTTATTTGTTTTTTTTCTGATATGACACATTCTGGGTGGTGAAAGGATATCGTAATTTCAGGTGTTTAACGTTAATGTTTGATCTGAATAATCCTCATACGTTAATAAACCTACTGTAAAACTGTAAAAACACTGTTTGTCTTTAAACCCCTCTCAAAAACTTTGAGGAAGTTATCTGTCGGACCTTGTCTGTTTTGAGTCCAATTGTCATTCTCGGGACGTGCTCCTTGGCTGCCGTCTCAGCATTGGCCTGTGTAATTGTTTTTGTAGCCTTCACCCTACATTCTCTCCTCTTGGCCTCACATCCTCACCCACTGATTCTTCAGTTTCTCTGAGCTCAGTGAGAGCCAGTAGTGTTTATATGATGTTGGATATATTTGTATCCTGTATAACCCCACTTAGTCTTTTTCTCCCAGCTGTGCAAACACACTCTGGCTGTCAAGCTGCTGAGAAATAGCCTCACAAATCTTGTTGTGCCAAATTGATACTATTACATGCCCTCGGCTGACAAAGGTTGGCTTTTGTCTATGAAAACAAAGAACACTTGTCTGAATCGCTGTATTTGTGCCGACAGCACGCGGTCAAATGCTTGTATTTGGCTTTAATAAAACAATCAAAGTGCATTAAAGATGAAGTCAGTTTTTCCACAACATAAAAGCTTTATGTAAAACTAGTAAAAAAAAATATGTCCTTCAGATGTTTCAGCCTGGGGCCTCAATCCTCTATACTTGATCTTTTATAAGTGTGGTCCATATGGTGTACTAAAACAATGTCAGTATTGACAGCAGCTTCACTACCGAGCTTTACCCCAAATATTTGGTCATCATAGACATACAAGATTGCACTTTGGCCCAGAGGCAATGACTCTGTCATTGGTTTGAAATGCCAGGGTTCAACTCCTAGGCAAGACATGACTCCTGGTGAGGGATGTTTGCTCCTTGTCAGTGGGCTTGCCTCCTGCAAGAAGGGTTTAATTTGCTCTAGGGAGCAGGCCAGGGGAGACTGCTGGCCCTGTAACCCGATAAAAGATAAGCTGACAAAAATAGATGGGTGTTTACATAAACAGGCCATCCCTAGGAAGAGAAGCTGCCTTGGTAAAAGAAGGCTGTTGCTCTACAGGGCAGGAGTCGTACCTGCAATACCCTTGGAAGAATCCCAATTCTCTTACCACTTAGACCATAGGTGTCAAACTCCGGCCCGGGGGCCAAATCTGGCCCGTGAAAAAAAATCAAATGTGTTGGCCCACCAGTATGTAGATACTGTCAGAATTTGTTATATCAATAATTGGTGCTTTTTGTTATATCACATACATTTTGTTCTGTAAAGAAAGATTACATTGCAAATGATCTGAAAAGACAACAAAGAGACACTTACAATTTCTCATGTATGGTTACTAATAAGCTTTGGCTGTTTCAGATTCAGTGTATCCACATGAAAAAAGAAAACACTATATCTCATTTCTAGAGAGAAGGGAAAACATGCACGTTTAAAATTAATTTCTCAATGTATATGTATATATATAAGTTTGACCCGTGACTTCATGCCAGTGTTCAATTCTGGCCCGCTGTGAAATTGAGTTTGACACCCCTGTCTCAGACCGTTGGATAGAAGAAAATGAACAATCAAATCATATCAAAAAAGTTTGGTTCTAATAATGAAAAAAAGACAAGAACAAGGTTAACATGTCTGCAAACACTGGGATTTGTAATTCAACGCTTTTGTGTACATTTTAGCGATTGCCAATGTTGTGAGGTTGGAGAGGAGGAGGAGATAACTAAACTGTCAGCATCCATGTGAAATGTAACCGGAATGATGGGAAGTGAAGAGGAATGCTGGGAAGCTGAAGCAGAGACTGCTGGCTCTGGCTACATCTAAACACCTACAGACATGCTTGATTTTATTGAAGAGACAGAGCCACAGCCTGGAATGATCCCCCGGTCATGTGAGCATCATCTAGTGAAGGTTCAATGGCCACTCTGTACCAATTGAACCCATTTGATGAGAACAATAATGAAGAGAAGAAAGGGAAGGAGATGTCAAAGTATTAAACTACAGTAAATAGTTTAATAATAGTATAAGTTTTTAGTTTAATAATAGTTTAATTTTAAGGGTTTTATAATAATTAAATATAAATTTAATGGCAAATAACTTGTCATGCTCTAATTTCACTTCATTCTAGGGGTGTGAAGAATAATCGTTTTGGATCGGTTATCATTCTGTGACTTACACGATCCGAGTGTACCGGGCTAAAAAGCCCCGATTGATCAAAAATGCAGTAAAACGGTCCCATGGCATGGATTTTTGTCCGTGATCGTTAAACATAGACGCGATATTGGCTGCTTCTTCCCACTAGAGCGCCGAGCCAACAGACACAGACAGTGGTGCCTCAGCTTTCGAACACCACAGCCCCTGACCAACCCGATCCCTGACCAAAATATTGGAGAAAAAGTTATTTGCCGAGTTAGGGCAATAACGGAATCTATCGCTCGTTATATTACAAAACAATGTCCTGTGTGACAATCTGGTTGCAGGAGTGATCTCTACAGCTAAACCTTTCTAAAACTGAAGGCATGTATTTCACTAAAATAAATAGAGTGTCACCTGATCCTGAAATACTTGTTAATGGAGATAAAATACAAATTGTGAATCAGTATAAATATCTTGGGTTGATATTAGAGCTCTCCTTCAAAAGGCATACTGACAAATTGAGTAAAAAAAATAAATTTAAATCTTGCAAATGTTCATGCAATTCAAAGGAGATGCCGCATGAAACTGAAAAAAAAATTTATTGTATTGTATTGTAATTTATTGTATATGTATTGTGTGCTTCTTGCCTTTTTAGATCATGGCCAGGGGACTACAGATGAAAACTAGCCTTTGTCTAATTCTTATTTAACCATGTGTTCATGATAGGGATGTCTGATATAACATTTACTGATACCAATATTAACCGATATTGCCCAAACACTTTATTCCCGATATGAACCGATACCAATATAGGCAGCTAATTTCCCCTGAATTATTGTGATGCCAGACTAAAGGCATTCTATAAATAACTGTGGACAACATAAACAAAGTACTTCAATATATTCAATATATTTATTTTTTTTTATTTTGTCTGAAACAGTCCTATGATTCTTTGTGTAGCATTTGATGTAAACAAGAAATATCTAGTGTTGGACAGAAGAACTTTCCAAAAACATTGATTAACAGATAGAAACAGCTACAGTATAAGAGTAAAAAGCCCTCTTTAATGACAGAAAAAACATTTCAGCATCGCCACAATATAAACGACTCTTCTCTTTGATGACATGAGAGACAACACCGAATCAATGTCCTGAAAATAGTAAATTCGAATACAATTATTCCTGAAACTCCAAACGTTTAGTAAAAACAGCATCTTGAACGGAAGAGAACGGCTGGTTTTCCAGGACGATGACCTGGAGAACCATGAAAACTATGAAACGAGAAGTATATTGGATTTCTTTTGCTCTTCTCTGTCCAGCTGCTGCTGCTGCTCCTGCCGCCGCTGCTGCATCTGCGTTGTTGGCGTTTCACTGAGTCCATTCCGTGTTGTTTTTCTTTACTTCGATGCATAAAAACGCCTCATGATAAAGTGTTGAAATCGTACCCCCACCACCCTCACATGACCAGCTCCTTGCAGTCATTAAGACTCACAGTTTTCTATCCACAAAAAACTCCAGACCTCAGACATTAACTGTAGCACTGATCATTGTTGTTGTCTCTTTAAATAACATCATTAGTGCTGACTCAGTAACCCATGAGGAAGTCCAGAGTATTTATCCAGCGGCTTTGCAGCATCGAATTATAAGTATCGGTGGAAAAACTGAAACCGATATAATCCGATATTAAAAATTCTGCTGATATCAGCCGGATATTTATCGTAGGACCAATATATCGGACATCCCTAGTTTATGAAATAGCATTTTCCCCTTTTAAATAAACTAAACTAAAACTTAAAAAGACTGGCAGCTGTATAGTGTTGTTAAAAACAGAGATGCACATTTTTTTTCAAGATTCGAAAACTAATCGAACTGAACAAAATCGGATCGAACTGGATCGATTTTTTTTAATTGTTCCTGAATTGAATCGTAGCCTGTGAATCGAGATATGAATCAGACTGTAATGTGAGTGAAGATTCACAGCCCTACTCCATTCACATCATCTGTGTTAATAGTGAGAAAGGCCTTTTGGCAGGCGTGAAGTTGGCAATTCGATAGTTGAGATCAATTCACTTTATGAGATACAAAACCCTTTCTGTTGGTTGTATTCTGGATAGTTATTACAATAACTAATAATTGAATTTGGCAGTGGCCGGCTTTGCACATCATACCTCAACCTTCAGTGGTGCTTTGTCTGTATCAATAGTTTTGAAAATAAATGTCTGGAAGCAGGAAAACTAGGAATAACATTGAAAGGAAGGAGGCCAAACATTTGAACTTATTTTTTTTTCGAATTTGCTCATCAAGTTTTCATGAATAAAACCTAATCGACCACACTGTGATTCAGAAATTGTAACAATAAAGTATATTTTTAAGGTTGCTGCTGATCTGAGCAGTGCATGACATTTCGTTTTCTTTCTATATTTACTATGTGAAACAGTAAAAAAGTCAATAGCAGCAGGCTGGCAGCTAACCACATTGGCAGCTATCCACATTGATCCAAACGAGAGCCATTAAGGAGACCCTTAACTACCTGCTCTGTTTTTTTGCTTCTTCATTTTTTTCTTCCACTTAAGATACAAGTTGTCACCAGTGTCACTGATTGGCTGGCTGCAGGCATCAAACCTCAAAGAACAATGTCAATGACAATTACAAAACAATAAATAGGATTTGAAGGAAAGCAGATTAAAAATACAGTTAAGTTGTTTCTCTTTGGATTTCTATATGATCGTTTTGCATTGACAAATATTCCTTATGCTAATGTAAGGTGCACAAATATGGGAGACAAATATTTCTAAGGCAAACTTAAAGCAAATTTTCAAGTTAACTTTACTTCATTTGTTTTTATTTCGACTCGCTTTATCTGGTAATAAATTTACTTTATTCATGAATTGAGCTAATATTTTATTAAACTGAAAGTGAACTACAGTACTTTTAAGTTTGACACAGCACTGAACACAACAGAATACAATCTCTGTACTTTTCCCATCACAAAAGTGACAACTTGGCAGCCGGGACAGTAAAACCTGACTTGCAAGTGCATGTGACTTGATCCTGTGGTGGGATGGAGTTGACTTTTCTCACAAGAAATGTCAGATGACTGTCAGTAAATGTAAATGTCAGTAAAAAAAAATACTATCAACAACAATCTCATTAGCCATGCTGTGTTAATAGCGAAAGAAGCAAATGCCATAAACAAAACTTGTTGAGTTCATATTAAAATGTTTATTTGTTTAATGTTGCCTCAACAGAGATGGTGGTTTGAAACATAACCTTTCTCCCACCTACAAAGCCCTTTAGGGAACAATACCCAAAAGTTTCCACTCTCAACAACCTGTTTGGAATATTAACGAGCCGTGTGACCAAAACCACTCAGACAACGAAGGTAACAACCCATCAATACCCACCCATTGACTGGTATCACACTTCACAGGTATCCCCAGGTCCACCCAACAGTTGGGACTTGAAACACCCCTTCTTCTCCACTCACAGGATATAACTCCTGTTACTCCCCATTAACAGTTAGAACTGAAGAAGCCTCTTGGATGAGAGGTGTAACGTTTTCCAAAAAAACGGAATGTCCAGTTGCCTAACTAAACTCTTTAACCTTGACCATGACCTGGATGACCTTCATCGTCAATGTTGTCTTTGTTCAGGTTTTTTAAATAAATTGAATTTTGAGCCACTGTGTTTGGCCCACCCTCCTACTGTATTCCTTAGTGACTCAAACTAGCAGCTCCTGTGATTCCCAGGTAATTTGTCCCCATAACTCTCACCAGCGTGCTTCTCGGTTAAATACCCTTGCTTGTGTCCACTGAGTTGTATTGCACAATACAAAGATAAGGAACACTACCTCAATTTGTTTATTATCCTGAATGAACTTAGTGACTAGATGATTGCATGCATGTAGTTCAAAGTTCTACAGTCCCAGTCCTGTTACTATGGTACAGTGCAGGGGTGTGGAAAGCTGCTAAAATAACCAGGCTAATGTGATCTAGTTACATTAAAAGTGATAAAAATATTTGCTCATGTAAAATGAACAAAGCTTATTAAAACAATATAAACATGGACCATGAAGTGAAGAAAATTACAAATTCCTGTTATCTGTTATGGCAAAACATACAATTGTGACTTTGTAATACACACCACTGTGCACAGCAACACGTGACCTGAGCATTCAAGATATCATCAAGGTGAACAGTGAGCAGTTTTGAGCACCTGGGGAGCAGTGAGTGGGGAAGGTGCCATACTCAGTGCACCTGCATGGTCACTTGGCAGTTGGTGAATTTAAACCTGTAATCCTCTGGACCCTGTTCCAGTTCCTTAATTCCAGTTCCTGATGTTTTGGACAATAATTAAGCAACGTTAGAGGAACTTGGTGCTACCACACCAGACTAGTCTGCCACCCCTACTCCATTAAGGGTGCATCGGAAGCAGTACCTAGGGAAAAGGAAGATGTGCAAGGTTGAAGGTATCCAGGGCTAGGCTAGCAGACAACCCAACTTGGCCACCTATACTCTGTATTATCCTGGCTGGCATAAGATAAATATAAAACAAGATTATGTCTTGCTGCTTGGATCATAGAACTGGACAGTCACTATGTGAGTTTGTTTTTACCGAGACACGACTGAATGGCAATTATTCCCAACTGAACTGGAGCAGCTAACATGCTATCAAGTGCCTACGGCACTCATAGAAACAGTGTCTCTATGATAGTCAGCAACAACACCTTTAGCGCCGTCTTCTGTGCTCAGAAACTCCCTAAGGCTACACGCCCAGTCCTCTGTTCATCACACACGACTGCACAACAACCTACAGCACAAACCACCTTCTGAAGTAGACGGCATAACTCTGGTCGCTCTCATTACCAAGGAAGAAAGGACACACTACAGCAAGGCCCGCAGGCCACATCTGGCATACAAAATCATTTGGTATGGCCCATGGAAGCATGACAAGGTTTTTTACTTGGAGCAAAGTTTCTCAACCTAATGAATTAAAAGTTGTTTTATTACACAGTAATAAAAAATACTGTTACTTGTAACTATAATTAAGTAATTATTAACTGAAGTAACATGTATTTATACATTATGGAGTAGTGACACCAGTACAATATTCCGTTTATAACCAGCACTTCAAAGAAACGGTTTTGTCGATGTGGTAAAAACAAGTTTGACACCTATGCACTACAGTAAAGATCTGACCACGTGATGCAGAGACAACAACCTCCTGCTCTGATTGCAACATCCACAGAAGCCACACCCAACACCCACAACTGACCATTGACAATACTGCAGTGAAAACAGTAAGCAGCACTAAATTCCTGGGGATGCACATCATTGAAGGAACCTGCAAAATACTTCATGGTACCTATATGTATTTTGTCTTTTGTGCAACAACCATTTGTGCTAGGAAACTGCCTGGTGCTCTGCTCGGTTGCATCTCGGTTGCAATTTCTACATGAAAATTACAAGATGGTATTAGGGCTGGGTTAAAAAAAATCGATTAATCGATTTTAATCGATTTTTTTGTTAAAAGGACGATATCGATTCATAAATCCAAAAATCAATGTTTTTTTCCTTCTTTTCCCAACAACTTTATGTGAGCTCATGCACCACAGGTGATTACGTATTTACGTGGTTACGTGCGGGTCAAACTCGCATGTAAAATAAATGTAAAAACAACATGGCACTATAATCTAAAATCTAAAACTAGAGTCTGCCTTGTAATTTTGGGTCAAGTCAAATAAAAAAATGCATGATGGATTAATATGACTGCCTTGAGTAAATTTGTGATGGAAATAAATGTAAAAAAATCTTTTTTTATTAGCAAATGGATTAAGTTTCAATTTTAGCTTTGATTCTTCTGAGAATAACATTGGTACTGAACTATAACTGATATGACAAAAACTGAATCGAAAAAACCGAAGCGAATCGTGAATTGAATCGAATTGAACCCTTGTGAATCGAATCGATTTAGAAAATTTGAATCAATACCCAGCCCTAGATGGTATCACATTTCAAATCTAATCCTAGGTCCACCTAACAGATATACAATTTCTGTTTTACCCCACTGACAGTTAGAATTGAAGAAGCCTCTTGGATGAGATGTGAAGTATTTTTTAAAAAACTGACTAAACCTTATAAAACCTTGACCATGAAATGGATGAATAAGAACCTTCAATGACATACTTCTTTTTTGTTGTATATTCCTGGATTGTTCAGAATTGTACAGAATTTTTGTACTTAGTAATTACAGTGTCCATGGTGCTACAGTTCCCTTATGGAATACATTTGGTGATTTGAAAATGCTTCTTAGCCCTTGGTATTAGAGTCTAAAATGAATATTTAATGGTTCCTAATCTGTGGTTCCCAAAACGAGAACTTGATGATGGGACCTGTAGTCTCAAAAGTGTATCCGTGGTGTCTTTCTTCCCAGTCTCTGTTTCCTTTTCCCCTCTATCTTTAACATCATTCTCTGCTGCAGTACCAGCAGCTTTAATAACATCTGTCAGTTATGTTTAGTGTTTACTCAGGAGCTACTGAGTACCAACTGTCCCTCAAGGCTTTCTCTGCTTCTGTTAAGAGGAAATAAACACAATCACGTTTGAAAGTAGAGGGAGACTTGTATCTTCCATTCATCCTCTAATTGGACACTAATCGTTATGTGTGGACACCCATAAAGGGCAGACGTAATTATTGGACATTAATGTGAGACAGACCATACTCCAGGGGGCGCAGGTTATTAGATTACTGTCGTCTGAGGTGTTTGATTTGGATTAATTCATGCAGACACCAAAGTGAAGGTTGTTCCTTGTTTGACATAAGCCCCTGGTAAGACAGGAGGAAGAGAAACCACTGAAGATTGAATGTCAGCATGTCTGGTTGCTGACTTCAAGTATTTGAGATAAAATACATCCAAATTATATTTCTAATGTTAATTATCATAGACTTGCAATGTACACAGTCATGTAAGAATGTCAAGGTAAGAATTAGGGTTGTTCCAACACACTGATTACTGATTCACCATCCAATTACATTGACACAAAATGAAAACATCAATCCTCACTTTAAGATATGCCCTTGTCATTTCCGCAAACAACCTTCTTCTTTGTTAAACACGTCTTGGCTAGAAATAATGAAGACAACAACAATGGTAGTTCCTCTCTTCTCGTGAATAAATTGACAGTGTCAGTGACAGTGAAAATTACAGATTCTCAAAGGAAAGGGGCTTCATGGACCAAATCAACGCTACATGCCATTAGAGCCTATGCAAGTTTTTCGTAAATCCTACTTTGATCTATTGTTTTATTCTGAGATGGATTATTTTGTAGGCACAGAAAATATTCTGAATAATTCGCTTTGCCAGTGTCTGGGGAAGGGAGCCTAGAGCCATTTATTGCATATAGCATAATGTATGTATACTGCACCGCATCCAAAAAATACAAAAAAGGAATCAATGCGATGTTGCATCGTAATAACCCTGGTGTAAAAATAACACCACTAGTGAAAAATACACTTATGTTGCCTGGTTGCAGGAAACAGTGTGTCCTCACACAACAACACCGTGTCTCTCTGGCAGCATTGTGTGTCTCCTCACAATAACATTTGTGTCCACATCACAACAATGTCATCTCCACATCACAACCAACCACAACAGCGTCTCATCACTATAACAGTGAAGCAGTCTAAGTGGGGGTTTGTTGTCTTCGGAGAATAAGAAGGTTTTACTACAGTGTTGAGTTGTCATGATATTAATTAATCCCGAAAATGATAATTAATGATCATTTGACAGTTGAGTACAAACTGCCAGTGAGCAACAACACAAAGGTGCCACATTTTAGACACAACATGTCGTCACCACGTCCATTTAAATTAGTTATATGAACATTTTGAGAAAGAAGAGCACTCCCCTTCACCCCGCCGTTACATAATACACAGTACTGTGTTATTCACTCGCACAGCTATATTTACCAGGACCTTACAATTACTTCCATACCTTTCTGCAGAGCATTTCCTTTCAAAACACTACCAGGAAATACATAAGTCTGTCATTTACTGCGATAGCAATCTAACAAATCACGTACCGAGGACCGGATTAGAACCGGAGACGTCCTGGGTGAGGACCAGAAGTCTGTAGACACCGATATCATCTCACAGACTGATTCATAATGAATTGACACATTACACGGGGAAATGTGTTGTTGTGTTGCCTTACATTAAATTTGCACTGACTGCACTGCGGCGGCAGCATCGGAGCAACAGTTGTCAGCGTCAATATGAGCATCAGTGTGTTCACCAACACAGACAGACACAATACACACTCACCTGAAATCCCAGCACCGATGACGATCACGTCGTAAGTGTCTGCAGATGAAGGCATGATGGAGGTGGATTTGTTGGCTCTTCTTCTTCTTCTTCTTCTATGTCTTCCTCTTCTGCTGCTCCTGCTGCTGCTTCCTACTCTTTTTCTTTCCCCGACTGCTGCCTGACACGCACCAGCGCATCTGTATTAAAGACTGCAGCCTGACTCCACCCCCTGACCGAGGAAGCAGGACACGCGCGCGCGTACACACGGAGTCGGATTTGTTGCTCACTTTTTCGTGCTTAACTCATGTGATTTCATAGATTTACCATTTTTGAAATAGTTTTTAAAATCGCTTAATTCTTTCCTTACCGTTCAAATAGAGATATGGGAAAATAGATTTTTCATTATTGTTCTCTTCTACTGTCATTCCAACTATTTGCATGTCCTCCTTCACTTCTTCTTTTTTCGGCTTGTCCCTTTTTCAGGGGTTGCCACAGCCAGTCAACATTTTCCATCTTCTCCTGTCCACTGTATCCCCAACTCTTACTCCAACTCCCTCCATGTCCTCTATCACTGGATCCATAAATCTCCTCTTTGTCTCCTACCTGGTAGCTCCATAGCATTCTTGTACCAATATAACCACTGTCCCTTCTCCGACTTTGTCCAAACCATCGCAATCTAGCTCCCCTGATTTTTCTCCAAACCTTCCTGTTTTCTGTCCTTCTTGTCGCCTCATTCCTGATCCTGTCCATCCTCGTCACTTATAAAGAGAACCTCAGCATCTTTAACTCCAGCTCTGCCTCCTCCTCCTGTTTGACTGACCTTAATTCATCTTCTCTCTAGTGCACACCTCCACCTTACTAGGTTTCTCATCTATCTGCTGCCTACTTTCACTACCGGTCACAATGTTATCTGCAAACATCATCATCCACAAAAACTCCTGACCTCATCAGTCAATCTGTCCATCACCAAAGCAAACAAAAAGATGTCCAGGCCAGGTCCTTGATCCCACCTCTTCCTTGTGTTCTACCCACAGCACACACCACTGTTGAATTATTCCATTTCATGTGGCAGTGGTGGCCTAGTGGTCAATGAACCAGACATGGGTTCCAAGTTTGAATTTACCTACTGCCACAATTATGATATTGTGAATCACAATATCCCTATTTCTTCCCAGTCTCCCTCCCCCCACTTTCTTCGAACCAACAGTAATAAAATTTCCAACATTTCCTTGTAAGCTGATAGCACTGTTGGCAAGCGTTGTAAAGCCATGCCCACTGATCCGGTAAACTGTGGGATTCTGTTGAATTGTATAGATCAACAACATTGAGTGGACAGCATCTCAGCTTTTTTTTGCCAAGAAAGATCCTATTGAAATAGATTCTGTCCATCACACCGTCAGACATGTGGAGTTTGCTTTTTGCATGTCTGTCCTCTCCTCTTGTGACCCTGGCTCCTACTCATTGGAGGAGAGGAACAAATAGTGTAAACTCCTGCGCACAGTGCAGCATCAGCCTCGCCACTCATCTGCTAACCACCGTCCCGCCCTCACAGAGGAGTTTTAGCCCACAGACTTCATTTATATTTTTTTATTCATATTATTGAATCTCACCCCATGTAACTGCTATCTATCTAACTGAAGCACAAAATGTTTTTATTACTACCATTACAGATATTGAATAGTGAAGGGGTCAGCATGAGGACAAAGATCAGACTCAGAAGACAGGTTTATCACAGCTGGTTGTCCAACGACTACAACTGGCACATAAATGGTTATCACAAGAATAAGTCATTATTCAGGTCATTTTACAAGGAAAATGATTAACCTGGAAGATATCAACGCTGTAATCATGTGAGGTGTACTGCAGGGGGCAGACTTAATCTTGTAACAGATGGCTTTTTCACTGAAATGAAATGAAATATTTTTTACAGTACAGTAATGAGAATAGGGTGATAATCAACTAACATTGATTGGCCGATGTCATCGGGTACCCATAATTATATAAGATTGGACTTTATACAGTATATATTTTCTGCCTTTATTACTGCAACTGTACTTCCCTACTGTGGGACAAATAGAGGCTTTCTTATCTCAACTAATTACCATCTAAATAAATATTTAAGGCCAAAAATGAAGTTATCAAAAACTTTTTTCTACTTACCCTGTCTTCTTTGTGAATAAAAAAGTACTATTTTTAGCCTGAGCTTAACCTATAAATTAAGCTTATGCACCCAGTTGAGGCAAAGGCACTGCCTGCCTCAACTGCTGACTTTTCTCTACACTTTATTCTACCAGCAGGGACAGTTACCCTCAAACACATTTACACAAATTGTGGAGGTTCAGGCTTTAGAAGAAAACTGATTTCAGTAAAGTTCAAGTTCTTATTTCCCTCGATCCCTCCTGACCTTAATCCATGTCATGCTAAAAAAAATCTCAACAACAGAAATCTTACAAGCTACACAAAACACAATACAACTCCAGTGCCATGTTTAATTAATCTCTGACCTAGACAACTCCCTTTGACTTTACAAGCATATGCTTCACCTATTAAAGTACAAAGATCCCCAACAGTGTACCTCATACTGTCCTATTTCGTTGCTAAATATAGACTCTAAAATCTTCTTGTTGTTGTATTTCTCCTCATCTTCGGCAAATGGTACTTTCACTGGATGCTGAACAAGCCAGCAATCAAATTAAGTGGAACTACCTGTTTTCAGCTAAAACGTTTTGGATTTGATGAATCAAATCCATCCTGGATAAAACTTTTATATGCTCACCCCTTAGCTGCTGTAATTACTAATGGTTATCAGTCAGAGTATTTTTTACTGGGTAGAGGGCCTTTCCAGGGCTTCCCATTCTCTACTCTCCGTTTTTGCTGATGCAAATGAAGCATTGACCATTGCCCAATCTTATGCCAATCTGTCAATCTTATGACTTCTTAGTGGGTAGTGTGACGTAGGTTGTCCCATAAACCAGGGGTGCCCAATAGGTAGATCAGGATCTACCAGTTTAGCTCCATAGGAGTGCTGGTAGATCCTGAGAAATAACATAAAAAAATAATGGTAATAAAAACTAGAGATGTAATTCTATTTCAAGATGCTAATTTCTGGGCTAAAGTGGGAATAACACGAGTCAGACAGTATAGCATATGTTATATGTTAATGTAGAGAGTAAGTAAAAGTAGATCACAAGACAAAAAAGGGTGGGCACCCCTGCCATAAACAATCCCTTTTTTTACAATATAATCTAACATATAAATAGATAGATAAATTATTTTAAAAAATATTTAAAGGGTGCACTGAACTAGAACCAGACTTTTTTTTCCAAGTGTAAAAGTCATGTCAAGTTGATCTCATTCATATGTTCTAGACCTGCCTATGTCTTAGAACATTTTGGGAGGACATTTTACAGCTCAAGCTCTGCCTCTGTCTTATTAACCTATTGCTAGGGACTCTAATCCATCTACCATGGCCGCTCTCACAACTGTCCGGTAAACCAACTCTTTCACTCCTGGTCAGGTCACTCCTGACACTTATTCCTAGCTGTTCCATCTTGCCTGCACTCTATTATTGTACCTCTCTTCCACTGTCTCCACTACTCTGAACAGTTTTCAAATTCTGTCCCTTCAGTAGCTAAAATAGTCTAACCAACTTGGTCATATTGGCACCTGGCGAAGCTGATAGAATTTGATGAAGCTACTGTAGATCAGGACTGCAGTAAATGTGCATCTAATATCATTTGTGAGTGAAAGTGCTGGACCATGGTGCTGGATCAGCACTATCAGGTGACTCATTTAACCTAAATGCCATTTCTGACCTGAAATGCACAGTAATGTGTTATGAGATACACTGGAATGAATGCAATTTACCAATGTTACTAGAGGCTCTTGGTTGTAAGTGGTGTACTTTCAGTTTGTGGTTAAACGTTCTCTCTGTGCCAGTTTTTATTTTGTCCTAAAGACCATAGTAACATTCCAACTAAAAGGACTGTGGGTCTGTACAATGATTTTTTTGCTAAGTTACCACACCAGGTGCACTGAGCATGGTATCGTCCCAAAAGCACTGCTTCCTAGGTGCTCACGGTACACTACAGGATGGGTTTATTACAGAGGTTGAATTTGGTTGTGTGAATGGTGTGCTGTGACAAGTAGTCACCTTTCTCCCCTCTTTCCCTTTTTCCTTTCTCTACAACAGTCTACACCCCCTTATTATGAGCTGAATTGCTGCCATCTAGTAACTTTGATTTTCATTTACAGCCATTTTCCCTAAAACTACTTTTAGCACACTGTACCGTTTTATCATTTTCATTATCCTAGGAAACACAGGTAATTATTTTACAGATAATGTTAACATATAATCATTCTATGAGGCCGCAGATATTACCAGAAACACTGAGTTTGAGTTGTTTTATAGGAAGATTGGGCAGGCCGCCTACTACCGCGGTGCTGGCCCTTCCGGGAGGACATGGAGAGGACCAGGATGCTGGAGACCATAGAGATGGAACAGTTTACTATGGGTCTTCCGCCCAGGACAGCAGACTAAGTCAGGTGCCATAGTGTGCAGGGGGCGGACCCCTTGGCAGGGGATCACCTGGCAGTGCATCACCAGCAGCCGCCCGACACCAATGCCCCGACGGAGGACAACGCCTTAACAGAAGTCTCCTCTCCTCTGTTGCAGGTCCGAGGCTCCCGGAATGCTGTCTCAGCCCCGCAGGGTGTCATTTAGGCATCTGTACAGGACTGTTGGGGTTGCGAACAGATCAAAGATCCTTCCACGGAGGTGGGACAGGTGCTCTGAGTGGATGGACCTCCAGCATGCCTCAGTTTTGTTGTCAGCTCTCGTCTGGCCCACTCTGTGGTGTTGGGAACAGATTGGCTTGGGCTCTACATGCTACTCAAGTCCCGTCCTTGGTCATCAGGAAGTGATAATGTGGGCATGGTGCTCAGTGCTGTGCTGTAGATTATGTCACGAGATATCAGGAAGCCGTGGCGCTGCGCATCATCTCTGCAAAGAGTGTCCCTGTGCTTTTTCGGATCATCTCGGGAGTGGGGATCCCAAAAGAGATCCTGATAGACTAGAGAAAATCATTTACGTCATGAACCCTAAAAAACTGTACAGATTGCTAGGACAGGCTGGTGAAGCGGCTGAATACACATTTCACTGCCTCGTAAAAGGTCCAACAAGTTCATCATTGATGATACCAGCCCATATGATTACCCCACCTCAACCTTGCTGGCGTGAGTGGGAGTAAAGCTCTCCCTTTACGAAATATGTACTTCTAGCCCATCACGACTCACTCTCATTTAATTTTCAGACCATAAAACGTGAAAACTCTGTCTTAAGATTTTTGTTGGCCAATATTTGATATTTTATCTTATGTGCCTTGTTCGGTAGTGGTCATTTTTCAGGGCCATGTCCCTAATAAAACACACCTTGTGTTTTTTGATACTCCAGTAATTTTACAGCTCTGAAATATGGCAAAACTTGTTGCAAATGGGATCTTCATAGCTTGATGCTTGATTTTTCTGAAATCATGGGAAGTTATTTGGCGCCCCTTTTTTTTACACCATGCTTATGCAACACTGTTGGCTATTTGCAATGAAATGCTTGATTAAAATGCTTGTATGCCTTTATAGCCTGGATATTTCAAGACTGCTGTGTCCCTCAGCAAGACATTTCACAATTTTAAACTTTTCAGAGTACATCAGATCTAATTTCTGGCCCATTTTGGCGCACATCATCTGATATACTTGGGAGTAGGCATCCAATCCTATACAGCCTGGAGTGGGACAACATGTATAAAAAAGATTATGTGCTTAAAATGCTCATTTGCCAAATTATTCTGCACACAGTGTATATATAACGATATAAAAATAGCAATGCTAAAAAACACTTGTAAAACAATATCTCGATGGTTACAGTGACATTAGGAAAACTCGCTGCTTTCAACAGCCACATTCAGAGGGACATGTGTTTGGACATTTCTGCTCAGAAAATAAAGTTATAAATATAGGAAGGAATTTTTTATTGTTCAACTGAAATGGCAGATGGATGTGTAGTTTGATGAGAAAATCGCCAGGTCTGGAAAAGTCTGGTGTAGATTATTTTGAGAAGTTGGCAAATTTCCCCTAGTCACACATATAACTGGAACACAGTGTAAAGATATGCTACAGAACCTTCCACACCAGTTTTTATTTGGATAGTGGCATAATTGATAATTGCATACAACAGTGACTAATGAGAAACGAGACAAAAAGAGGCAATAAAGTTGGGGAACAGAGCAGCAGGTGTACTTGAGGAATCCCAGTACCAAGAGATTCAGGTTTTGTTTTAAAAAACAGAAGCTTGAGTGTGTTTTGAAAAGAGTTATGTATATTTGTTTTATCACAATATACACTTAATTACAGTGTAATGACAAAGGAGAATCTGAATCTGAAAAATCAATAAAAGTTGAAAGTCCCAATGTCTTGTCATCTTCTAATGTGGCCGCCTTTTTAACCACCATTAGCCTATTAGCACAGAACAGTGGGTCACAAATATTTTTCTCCTGGGAATTTAAATACGAGTCGGCAGTGGTGGTCGAGTGGTTGAGGGAGTGGACTTGGGTCTGTAAGACTTCAGGCTGCCAGAAAGGTGCTTTCCCTGTGTTCCATGTTCCACCCACAGGAAAGCTCGCAATATGGTGCAATGTGATTTGGGTGGTGCCAACTGCTCCGGCCACCCGTCAAAGGACAAACAAAGGACAAACTAGAGATGAATGAATGAATGAATGAATGAATAAATGAATGAATGAATGAATTAAAATACTATTAAGAATCCGATAATATGTATTTTCATATACGTACAATCAATTGTTTAGGTTGCTGCATCTGTTTCCCCTCCTGCGCAAGACTTGTCCTTGTTAAGACAATTAGCTTGTTCCAGTGGGCTCAGCACTCGCATTAAGGTTCAAGAGTGGCTGCTACAATGCAGTGTGATTTGGGCGACAGTTCTGGAGACTGCTGCACCTGTGATTTGGCAATGTATAAGTAGACTATTATAGATGGATGACATTACAACTGTACACCACTTGACATCAACACTGCTATCAAACGACATGAATAACTGAGCTTCAACCTTTTGTAAAAGAGAGACGAGAGAATTTGTGTCTGGTAAAAGGTGTGTCATCTTGCTCTGCATGACAAAAACAAGCACTGGAAAAAGAATGTAAGAAAAAAATCACTATCTAGCAACTCTGGTGAAGGTTGACTGCATACACTGTTCCAAAAAGACATACAGCAATTGTAACCCTGAGTATACTGTAGCTATAGTTTAGACTAACATCCATATCTCAACACAACAGATCTACCACAAGGGCCTCATATCGTTAGGTGTGTAGCTGCATTGCAAAAACAGCCTTTGTTATCAATCAATAGGCAATTCTGTCTTGACACCTAGGTCATAATTGGAGCTAGCCTGGAATAAATGACTATCCACTGGCGGCATATAGACCAAGTCATTATGGGTAAATACAGTTCAAAGCAATTCCATTGACCAGTTCAAGTCAACATCTCAATATATGGCCACCCACATACAGTATATCCTGGCTATGTTGTTCTTTATCCATATCCATTTACCCTTTGGTATTTCCACAGGTATAACATGCAAAATGCTTTTCAGACAGCTAAAGGGCTTGGCATTTTCTGGATGAAAATGTCTGTTTGAATAAAAATTATATCTGTCTTTAAAATTAAATTAATAACTTCATTATAATGTGATGACCCACAATGTCCAAGAACACAAACTAGAACCAAGAAGACAGGAGCACTATACAGAAAACAATGACAATGACAATGCAGTTTCCTTCCTCAACAACAAATGTTAAAAGTGTTAACATCTCGCTTCATGAACGGCTACATTTTGACCCCCCAAACAAGAATAAAAGAAACCTACGCTAGATTTACACAGCGATTGTAAAGCATGAATGGTCGTGTAGAAAGATGTCCACTGGGTGGCAGCATAGGATCGGTCTGATTATCCTTGATGTTGTTGGGGTGAACCGTGATCCTGTGAGTTATCACTAACACCAACTCATTTATCGAATTTATATACGCTATTATCAAATTACAGAACTTTATTGTGATAATTTGTTTTTCTTCTTTCAGTTTGTCTCTTTTTCAGGGGTTACTACAGTGAATCATTCTTTTCAACATTTCCCTGTTCTATGTATCTTTTACTTGGACTCCAACTACCTCCATGTTCTCCTTCACTGCATCCATCAGTCTCCTCGTTGTCTCCTACCTGGTAGCTCCCCTTCTAGGATCGTGCTTCTCCTAATCCATGGTATCCATGGTCCCTCCTCTGAACATGTCCAAACCATCTCAACCTAGCCTCTCTAGCTTTTTCTCCAAACCTTCCTGTCCCTCTAACTACCTCATCCCTGCCACCTCCAGCTCTGTCTCCTGTCTTTTGACCATTGCTAGTGTCTCTAATCCATAGTCTCCCAAATGTCATGTTGACCTTTCCCTTCACATTAGCTGACACTCTTCTCCAGTTGTTCCATCCTGCCTGCACTCAATTCACCACTTTTCTTCCACAGACTCCACTGCTCTGAACAGTTGATCGTCAGTATCTAAGGTCAAGGGTCACGGTCAGCTTTGTCTATTGTCAATACCTTTACATGTACAGAACATATAAGTGTATAGAAGTTGCATTCCTCACTATCCTGCGTGCAGACAAGACACAACATTACCATACAAACATTTAGGTGCCAAACATGCGGTCTGCAATCTGAACAGTTACTGCAAATAAATGGGTAAACTCCTGCTCCTTCTCCACCTCTGCTCCTTGAAGCCTAAACATTCCATTCTCTCTTTTATATTATTATTATTATTAATTTCTTATTCCAAACACACTCTGTCTTGCTACAACTGATCTTTGTTCCCCTTCTAGTGCAAACCTCCACCTCTAACAATTCTCTTCTAGCTGTTGCCTACTCTCACTACAGATCACATGTCATCTGAAAACATCATTGTCCATGGAGACTCCTGTCTGACCTCATCTCTCAATCTGTCCTTAATGCAGTCCCTCCTCCACCTTAAACTGTCCTAATCTAACAGCTCATCTCACCACTGTGGTACTATTCTCATACATGTAGTACACCAATCTAACATACTTCTCTGCCACTCCTGATTTATAGCTGATATTTAGTACCACTGATCAAAATTCCATGATGTTCAATGTCTTTACATGTATTTATGTATATATAAAGTCACATACAATTGAGGTCATTATAAGTTTAAAAATTTTGACACATTTTCTTTAACTGCAGATCTGGCCCTAAAGGAAGTTTAACGTTACCTGACATATAAAAATGCTATGTGACACTTTTATGATGATTTTTTGGGGTGGATCCTGTCTGCACTAATATCTACATCTACATTCTATTCCCTACAAAAGCCACATAATGTCTAACGTGGCATAAATTGATCTAATTTGGGTTGTAGGGACATACTGCTCCATACTTTCAGCCTTACTGTGGGTGGTAAGCCCACTGGAAGTTAAGTGGTGCAGACGGTGCTCTGCTCAGAGCACCTCACTGACAACCTAGCAGCTGGTGGATCAGACCTTGAAGCCTTGCGAACCCATGTCCACTTCTTTAACCCCAAGGCAACCACTTCCATCTGTAATCTGATGTAATATTCAGTAATTCTGATGCCATGTGATGTCTGTTCCAATTTTAAGATTTGAGATGCAGCCAATGGTGATGATATAAACCAGACAGAAGAATTTATTCATCTTAACTGACTTTATTCACAAATATAATGAAAATGTAAGCTACAAGACAAGATTCAAATAAAATAAGGAAATATTTAGACATTTTTTTTCTCCACAATAAGTCTTTTTTTTTCTTCCAATAGAAATTGTCAAGATAAAAAAGCAATAAATGGAATTAAAACTGTAGACAAAAAATTATAACATTCAACTTTTTGGTTCTGACTAACTCACTATGAAATAGCGCTTGAGCCACACACTTAATTATACCCCCAAGACAAGTCTTCGATTTGTGGGGTATTAGTTCACTGTTGTATCCACACCTGTGTGAAAACGTACAGTCATAACACAGAGAAAATTATCGATTGTAGCCACGGCAGCTGCTGATCCACTGCTGTACCTTGTTCAACACCCCTGTACAGATCCCCTTTTTCAGCTTTACCTTGGTGACACAACAGAAGGTAACATTAGACCGGCGCTCTGTGTCTCTGTGAGCTATTCATTTTTATGGACTTTGGTGTGGGAGAATGGGGAGTTCATAAAATTTCTCTCTTGGAGAAATTCTTTTCAACAGAGAAACCATAAACACAGTTTAAGCGCATAACATGATCATACATTTTGCGAGCTGAGTCTTCCCTCCCAAGTCTCAGAAACTAAGTTCTTGTATCAAAGTCTGAGAGAATGAGTCTCCTGCAGACTGTGCTGTTCAAGTGAAGGCTGGTGTTTTTTCTGCCGTGAATGATTCTCTTCTGTTGAATGGGGATCGTTGATGAGGATGCAGATGTGCAGCAGCAGTGGCGATGGTGTAGGGTGTGGTGTCTGTCTGGGTTTGTTATTCCTGGTCAAGTCTGACTGAACGAGGACTCCAAGGACTCCTGCTGAATGGATGAAATTAATGGAAGCAAGTCCAGTCTTGCAAGCAAGTCTTGCAGGAGTGTATAGGGTCAAGGCCATCACTGCATCACATTAGCGTAAGCTGACCTGTTCCGGCACCAACCTCCTCTTTCTGTTCCAAATAATAAGAAAAAGCTCTGCTGGCCTCAGATAGACATCAAAAGAAAAGTGTCCACAGTCCTGAGAGGTATCAGCAGGAAGGTAGCGCCACCACTGCTGCTGCCACCTCAGCTGCACTCCTCACAGTTGCAGGCCAGGATGTACCTGTAGGTGGCGGTAATGCGAGTTCCGCCAGCACAGCGCAGCCGGATGGCCTTCAGTTTGGAGGTGTGAGGTCGGCAGCAGGAGCAACTGCTTTTAAAGGGCTGTTTGAGAACAGAGCTGAAGGAGATGAGCGGATCGGAGCGTGTTGTGTGACTACAGTGGCCCTCACAACGGGCCAACAGAACCATCTGTAACAAGGAAGAGATTTCTTGTTATTTGATGAAAATAGGAGAGACTGCAGTTATTTATTTTATGCATCAGACTTAACTGCAGATTGTTAAAACAGTACCATTGGCAAGGAATCATTAAATTTTAGACAGACAGACAGACAGACAGACAGACAGACAGACAGACAGACAGACAGACAGACAGATAGATAGATAGATAGATAGATAGATAGATAGATAGATAGAACTTTATTAATCCCTCAGGAGTATCCTTTGGGAAATTATGGAAAAAGTAAAACAGCTTGAAGACTTAATTCTGTTGGTATTGAAGTCTGAATACCCTGTTGTTTAGAACTTTAAAACGTTTAAAGGTACATTCTACTGTTGTTGCTAACTATGGTCTGCTACCGAATAAAATATGGACTGACATCGATCCACATACTGATCTACAGGTTATACCTTAAAGGCCAGCATATAACATCAACAAACAAACAGTTTTTGAACTCGTAATAAAGGTTAAAATGTTATTTTACTGCCGAACTCATTAGGGAAGTATTTGCTACATTCATTTTTCCAAGGCCAGATAAAAGCTGTGATGATGTCCTGACCTTGTCATTGCCAGGATCAGAAATGTAAGGAGGCAGAGTAGGAGAAAACAAAGAGCCTGCTTGTGTAAAGGTCTGAGACTGAAGAGGAGAATATGCATTTTGGTCTCACACCTGTGAACTGAGAGATAACAAGCAGAGCTAGAGAACATTCCTGCACCTGTGGAATCACCCTCTCCCCACCAAACACACAAGCAGAAATAGAAGGCAAGAGCAAGGCCTATGTTTAATAACTGTGGCTATTTAGTGGCAGTATATCTATTCAAACCATTTCTCAACATTCTTCTTCTGGCTTGTACCTTTTTAGTGTTTTTTTCAGTGGTTGTCAACATTTTCCATCTCACCCTGTTCTCTGTATCTTCCACTCTGACTCCAACTACCTCCATGTCCTCCCTCATTGCACCCATAAATCTCCTCTTTGGCCCTCTCCTAAAGAGAACCTCAGCATCTTAAACTCCTCCACCTCGGGCTCTGCCTCTTGTCTAAATGACCAAGCTGAAGTTATTTCCCTAGATTAGAAAACGCTTTATATTTACCTATATAATCTGGATATCTTATTCTATATATTATTATATATTTGTTGTACTGTCTGACTCAATACCTATATGATTCCCCCTTTAGTCCAGATATTAGTACCCTGGAATACAATTTTATTCCTAATTTTAAATACTATTATTGTTTTATGTTATTGCTCAGGATCTACCAGCACTCCTTTCAAGATCTACTGGTAGATCCCGATTGACCTCTTGGGCGCACCTGCTCTAAACCATACATCCTGGCTGGTCTCAAACCAGTCCTTTACACTTTTACCTTCATCTTGGCTCTTCACTCTTCTATCACAAATCACTCTTGACATTTTTTTCCCAGTTGTTCCATCCTGCCTGTACTCTATTCATCACCTCTCTTCCACAGTTTCCACTGCTCTGAACAGTTGAGCCCAAGTATCTAAACTCCTGTACATTCACCACCTCTGCTCCTCAGACACATGTACTCTGTCTTGCTATGACTGACCTTCATTCTTCTTCTCTCTAGCACGGACCTCCAGCTCTCTTTTCTACTTTTCTAGATGTTGTCTTCTCTCGCTACAGATCACAATGTGATCTGCAAACAACACCTGTCTGACTTCATCTCTCAATCTTTACAACACCAAAGCTCAGGGACAATCTTTGATGCAGTCCCACCTCCACCTTAATGTCATCTGTCCTATCAGTACACCACTGTCGTGCTGTTCTTAAGCATATCCTGCACCAATCTAACATACTTCTCTGCCACTCCTGACTTCCTCATACGCAACCACAAGTCCTCTCATGGGACCCTGTCATAGGCCTTTTCTAAATCTACAAAAAGACATCCTCGAGGCAAATTTTGCATCTGTGGTACTCTTTCTCAGCAAACCTCTACCTCTTTCCTCAACCTTGCCTCAACTACTCTTTCCCAAATCTTCATGGTATGGTTCATCAACTTTATCCCTCTGTAATTGCTACAACTCTGCACATCCCCCTTATTGTAAATTGGCAAAAGTGCCCCCCAACTGTTTATCCTCTTCAAGACTTTTCTAACTTCTTCCTATCTAAAATGATCTACCTTCTTACTGTTAGAAGACAGTAGGTCCTGTTAGAATCTGGCTCCTGATTCCAAATCAAGCTCATTCCAAAACATCTCCTTTTCTATTGACTTACAGTGTGCCTGTGGAGCTTACATGCTGACAAGATTAGCCCTTCTATTTCTATTTCTACTCTTACGCACATCAACCTGTCTGATACTCGTTCACCTACAACACATTCCTAGCATAGTCTTCCTTAATGATCTACATTACTACATTTACATCTGCTGCATCTGATCTACTAATGATCTACTACATTACTCTTTTCATCTAAACCATGGTAAAATAACTTGTTACCTCTTCCAATATTTCTAACCCTGCTGCCCTTCCACCTGTTCTCCTGCACATACAAAATATCTACGCTTCTTCTCTCCATCATGTCAGCTAGCTCTCTATTTTTCCATGCCATTGTACCTACATTCAGGGTTCCCACCTTTAGATGAACACTTCTAACCTTCCTTTTTTCCCTTTTTGCCTTAATCAGTCGCCCTGCTCTTCTTCTTTATCTTTGACCAAGAGTAGTCCAATTTCCAACAGTACCCTGTATCTATCTACACCATAAGCCATCATAAGTCATGTGTCTATCTTATCTATCTCATTTCTCTCTTTCATGCGGGTCTTGACTACTGGACAGCATTCAAGAGTTTTTCTTTTAATCTGTCTGAAGTGGGAGGACGAGGAGCTAGGAACGTGCCGATCATGTTCTGATCCTCAGTTAGACAAAGACAAATGGACTTAGAGTGGCGACAACACCACTGACGTGTGTGTTGGTTTCGGCCCCAGACAGGCTTTAGTGACACCATGGCGACACACGGCAGCTGACAGAAGACATGACACGGGAGTCTGTTTAGAGAAGTGACAGGAATGTTGGTGGCCCACGCTGGAATGAAGACCACACGATCACTGCACTAATAAGACCAGGGGGAGCAGCTCTGTGTGACTGTCAGGGACCGCGCATGAATATCAAACTAGTGCTAATGTTTACTTCTAATTACTCAGAATTAAGGACCAGGTTATAATTTAAGAGTAATTATGTGACAATATAATGATTTGATTACACCAGGCTTACCACTTCACACAGCTACAGTCATTTATTTATTTATTTATTTGTTTATTTATTTATTTATTCATTTTGCTCCGTCTCTTCTCCATGCACTGTAACTATGGGCTGCTGTATTTACAATCATATTCGATATACAGTATTTACATATTTCCAAGATATGGGATAAATAAAGTCTTATCTTAATGCAAGGTTTCCTGGTCATATTGGCATCTAGCTTTGCCTTGTAAGGTCTCACAGGCCATAGAAAATGACTTGGTGGACTACCCCCCCCCCCCGCCTTGAGTTTGACACATATGTCCTAGATCATGATGTTACCACAGTGTCACGGTAGTTGAACGACATATGTTTTTATATGGTTTGTTGACTCCGATTTGATGCACTATTCAGTGTACACCACATGCATGTGTGTGTGTTTATCCAGGCCTCACCTCGGAGTTACATTTATAAATAGGGTGTGTGATGGTCTCCACAAAGTGATGCCTCATACATTTCTCGGAGTCTCCCAGGTGCATGTGCCCTTTATCGCTGGCTTTGTTACTGTTGCTTCTGGCGCTGGCTGACTGCACCAGACCAAGCAGTGGACAGCTTGAAAAGTATTTGGACAGATGTGTATAAGAGACAGGTTATAATTTAAGAGTAATTATGTGACAATATAATGATTTGATTACACCAGGCTTACCACTTCACACAGCTACAGTCATTTATTTATTTATTTATTTGTTTGTTTATTTATTTATTTATTCATTTTGCTCCGTCTCTTCTCCATGCACTGTAACTATGGGCTGCTGTATTTCCAATTATATTCGATATACAGTATTTACATATTTCCAAGATATGGGATAAATAAAGTCTTATCTTAATGCAAGGTTTCCTGGTCATATTGGCATCTAGCTTTAAACACTGAATTGGACAACTGATTGTAGAACTGAGGTTAAATCATGCAAGGTAATAAGTTACCAGGTCCTGGAGCCAATTGTAAACAGAAGTCCAGAGTAATAGAAGTCCCCCCCTTGAGTTTGACACATATGTCCTAGATCATGATGTTACCACAGTGTCACGGTAGTTGAACGACATATGTTTTTATATGGTTTGTTGACTCTGATTTGATACACTATGCAGTGTACACCACATGCATGTGTGTGTGTTTATCCAGGCCTCACCTCGGAGTTACATTTATAAATAGGGTGTGTGATGGTCTCCACAAAGTGATGCCTCATACATTTCTCGGAGTCTCCCAGGTGCATGTGCCCTTTATCGCTGGCTTTGTTACTGTTGCTTCTGGCGCTGGCTGACTGCACCAGACCAAGCAGTGGACAGCACATCAGGACCAGCAGAAGGCCTGACGGAGGAGTCGTGGAAATAGAGGGTCTCATGATGGAAAGACTCGGCAACGTCACAACGTCTCTGTGTTTTGGTCCTTCTATAGGTTCTTCAGAAGATAAAAGCTGTGACTGTTTGTGTTGGTCAGGACAGCAACGATTAAATGCAAGTCAGATATGGGAAAGGAAAATATTGAAGGGTTTCATTCTCAGTAAGGTCCATCCTGCAGCGCCTGGATCCAACAATGTCTGGAAGAAGAACAGGGCAAAATTAGTAAGAATGTTCTTCAGAACCCAATCACATTGTCAGTGTCCACAACCCCAACCTAAATCCCATTGTACAGTACTAGCCCGTCCTGAACCTTTCATTTTCATTCATTCATCTTCACCCTCTTATCCGTTGCAGCAGTCTCCACAACTGCCACCCAAATCACTCTGCTGCATACTGTGAACGTAGCGGTTAGGAAGCAGACTTGAGTCCAGTGGAATCCAGGTTGAAATCGATCAGCTACCAGGTTACCACTAAGGTGCACTGAGCATGTCACCGTCCCCACTCACTACTCCTTGGGTGCTCAGAGCGGCCCACTGTTCACTTTGGAAATGGGTTAAATGCAGAGGTTCCATTTTGATCACAATGACCTTTCCCCTTCCTTCCTCCTTCTTGTGGGTAGTGAGCCCACTGCTATGTTCAGAGCACCTCAGTGACAACCTGGCAGAAGGTGGATTAGAACTTTAAGCAATGCGGACAAAAGTAACTTCCTCAACCTCAATGGCACCCCTGCAGCCTCTCTTCTATTTTCATGTTTAAATAAAATGCAGTATATAAAAATATTGGCGTTTTTATTTTTGAGCGTTGCTGTTTCACATGTTTGATAAAGTTAAATGTGTCGTATTCAGAGAGACAGAAATGTCAAAATAAATAACAAAGTAAAGCAGAAACTGAAGTACTATATTACCTTTCACTTTCGCAGTAGATTAATTTTGCCTAATTCATTGCTTGTACAGTATTTTTACAACATTTTTGTTTTTCTATTCTTGGGGATCCCTGTGCCTGTAACTGGGCTGACTGCAACCTTACTATTTTTTTTATATACACATAAAAGTCATAAAGGTTTTTTTTTGCTGTTCCACAGTTTTATTGTCTTCCTGTTTATGGACTTAGCTGTTTGTGCCTGGAATTCCTCTGTTAACAATTATTGGCTGTTAAAATAGAGCTTTGTCTCACAAAGACTGGGTTGCAACCCTCAGGTGGGTCGAAAGATATTTTTTTGAGTCATCCCACATCATGTATCCTGGGAGTTCATGGTAATTCTTCAGGATCAGTTACTGTTTTACATATTTTGAAACTAGATGATACTACTTGCTAAGATATCACTGGGTGAACAATAATGTATCATCATCAATGTTTAATAATGGCCAATAATTTAGGAAGGTTTGTGACTTATGTAAATATGGGTCTCAAGGACAAAGGTTTGAAAAACTCTGAAATTGAGTGTGAAATAATAACTGCACAATGTCTTTGCATGTAGAGTTACTAGAGGACCCCCTGTGCTATGAAGCTGGAGATAAGCAGTGTCCATAAGTCAGCAAAAAAAAAAAAATCCTGGAATGGATGGTACAGCAGAGGACCAAGAATGGAGAGCTGCTCCAGCCTCAGCTATTCTTCAAATTCAGGAAAACCTTAACTGATCCCACAAAGAATTTACAGTGTTATTCAGGGCATCATAAAATCCTTTTTTGTGAGTGTTCACAAAGTCTTGGAAAAATGTCTGTGGAAAATCTAAGTTAAAAGGACACTTGACCAACTCGCTCTAATTTAGGGTTTTCTCCTTTCAAATTTGAACTACAGGAAATTTGGGCTTCAAGATACAAGTTTATTCCATTCCACAGCAGTCCTCCAAAGGTCGATCTGCTCATATCTCAATTGCAATTCCCCTTTAAATATAACATAAACCACATAAACTCGCCGAGGAAATATTCAGTATTCACAATTCATTTCAGTAAAATGTCCCTGCTATGTAAACATCAAAACTTCAGATATGTACAAATATACTGATAATATAAAGTAATACTATTATAAAAATTAATAAATAGCCAGCAATTGTCAGGAACAAAACTGAGCTGGTTATTCATGTATTTATTTTTGTTTTATCAAACATTAAATGTTAAACTTTGTCACTCATCACTGTAACATCATTAACATCATCATTATTCTCACCATCTGTGTGTGCCTGTTGCTTAGGAAAATCTAAAAATAAAAGTATGTAATTACTTCTGTGTGAGTTCTCCAAAGCAAAGTTTGCATCAAATGAATGAAACCGCAATCAAACCACTGCTTTTTAGCAAGTAAGTCTTCATCTACAGTTGACCTTCTGAGTAATGACTTTAATGTCAAAGTTCAGGTGGTTTGGCATTAAGTGTGTAACACAAGAGGTTTCATTAGTCCAGACCCAGTGGCTGTGACTGTGTTAAATGTAACAGTGATTCATTTTTCGGCATTTGGTGATTGCAGTTCTGTGCAAATAATATGGATTTGTTGATTTAATTGAGCTGTCCAACATCTGATTTTTTAATTTTTTTCTTTGTATACACAACAGTTTGGGTCAGATAACAATAATTTTACAAACTGACATTATGATACTTCATAATTTCCCATCTGGCAACAGCGAGGTAGAAATCAGTCTTTGGCCTCACTCTCAGTCACGTTTTCAGTGAGAACAATAATTGTTCATGTCTGAAACTGACCTCCAACCCCGAGTTCCTGCAGCAGTAAATTCTCTGTCTGTCAAATCAGAGTTAATTATAATGTCTTCCACGGAATCACTAACCTCTTCTCCGTCTCTTTCACTGTAGCTGCACTCCCAGATCCAACTCGCCTACAATATTTCCTCATCTGCACAAAATCAACCTCAACCTCCGCCCCAGCCCCGCTGTTTTTCTTGTGGAATCATTTAACCTTAACATTCCTCTTGAGAGGAATAGAAGTATCATTTGGCTTGTTCAAATAAATACTACACAAGATGTTTGGTTGGCCCACGGAACATGTGCTGCAGGGTTTACACAGCAGAGGGTCCAGTCCTGCTCGGAGCAGGAGAAGGCCAGCGGCCGTCAGCACGTTTGGTTCTGCCAGTCGGACTTACAGAAGGGAATGTCTCTAACTGGGATGACGTAATGCTCCAACACTGGGTTTGTGCTGCAAAGAGTCAGACATTAGGCTGAAACTCTTCTTTTTCCATATCCTCCAAAACCTGTGGCTCACTTTGACAAAACCTAATCTGGGTTTCCGTAGCTCAAATACCATCCTATCCCAGATGTCCGCTTGGACAACATATGTGTCAAACTCAAGGCTTGTTGGCCAAATGTGACCAGCTTCATGTTTTTTGTGTGTCATATTGTTTGGCCTGTGGGAGTTTGACTCAGTTACTGTCCTAGTACTACTGTCCTAGCTTTCTGAAAATATATTAAAATTATTGCAAAACTTAAACTAAGACATCTAATATAAAATAGTCGGAAAAGAAAAAAAAATACAAAACTATTGAACAACTCAAAATTAGCTGAAATAATAGCCTCAATTTTAACTAATAACTAGGATTTACTAAACTGTTTTACTAATGTCAGACCAGTCAAAGACTGCTGGTCTCTTCATTTCTTAGTATTTCCTTGAAAATCAGTTTGACAGATGACATTATTTTTTAAAAACATCTTGAGTCTAACCTGTTAAATCCTCCTATCTTTAACATATTTTTATGTTGTCCTTGCTGCAGTTGCTGAGGGAATATTGGCTTGCATGAAACAAGTCCTTGGCTCAAAATGAGAAAGTTATGAATAGAATATCCTGGAAATGAAGTAAAACTGGTTGACTATTTTATTTTTTCCAAAAAGAGTTAAAAAAATAATTCAGTGCTGATAAAGTTTCTAGTTTGAGAGAAAAATAAGCAGAGCCGTTAAATATTAACTACTATTTAACATTCATTACTTCTCAAATCCTGGGGCAAGACCTCTAAGTGGGTGAGTTTCCAGTGTGGTTGGGATGTTTTGGCTGTGAGATGCCTCCAATACAACATGGTTTACTGGACAGAAGTGTGCCACTTTTGCAATGCTTGAACAATGTACAAGCCTTGAGGCGTAGGGGGCAGCAACGTATACAGTGCTTTGTGCGGACAAAAGTACCATATTTACTGGACTAAGGATTACTCTGGACTATAAATTATACCAATCAAAAACAGAAAAAGTGTGACTTACAAGGGAAGCATATAGCCGTGCAAAAGCCTAGAGTGCCCTCTAGTGGGTGTCATTGGATAAATAACAAACGTGCACAATGATTTCCTTCTTAGTATAAAAGTCGCACCTGAGTGCAGGAGGAAGAAAAATAAACTTGAGATTTACACCACTGTACACAAAAAATTTTAACCTCTGCATTTTAACTTATCACCACCGTGAGCAACTTTGAGCAATCGGGGAGGAGTGGGTAGGGACGATTTCATGCTCAGTGGTAACCTGGCAGCTTGTGGATTCGAACTTGGAATACTCTGGACCTAAGTTCAGTTCCTCAACCACTAACGAGTCGTGGCCTTGTGGTTTTTATCCTTTAGGCTAGGTTTGCGACATACCTTAACCAGTAGGCAGTGGTGGCCTAGTGGTTAGAATAAGTCACAAACTCACCCAAAAGATGAAAATAAGTGCAACCTACAGTCCAGAAAACACAGTATATATTATCAGCATTACAAAAGCAAAAAAATCTGTCCATTCAGGTAACATGACAGGAAATTATTTAGACCCAGAATTGGACCCTGTCTATGGCCCTCTAACCAGATTCTAACTTATTGCCAAATCCAGATGGCACCCAGTGACATGCTGTACCTTCAAAATAAACCTGACTGATACAAAACTGTGCAGGAGTTGATGTTAATGAGCACATGAAACACCTAATGAATAAAAAGACATGTTCATACAGGAAGTACTAAACTAATCACCTGTCAACAACAACAAATCCATTAAACAGTCCCATGGATTTGTATGCGCTAGGTAACAGGGACTGTTACGTAGCGCACTGTTCTTTCAACCAAAAATACAGCTGGTACGATACCAGTGTTTGTTAATTGGTCAGGAACCATGTGCTTTGAGTCCAGATCTTTTTGCTCGTCCTGTTGCTGAGCCAGGTTTATCAGCTAGGATATCACCGCACTGCAACGTTACCAGGGACATCCCTCACTCCCCAGGGACCATGGGAAGTACAGGGGACCACAGAGACCTGGACATCACCAGACTCCCTCTGTGTCTCTCTGACTCACTCTCGGAGGATTTAGGCAACACTGATTCAGGCCGCAGCCATGATCGGCAGCTGGAGCAGATAACATAGGCTTTAAGCTTTGGATTTACGCAGATAAAACCTATGTCACAGAGTTCACTGCTGCTCTGTCGCAGAGTGTGACACCAGGCCGAAACCAAACCTCCATCACCTGTTACCCAAACAGGTGAAAACAAGGTCAGGAGGCTTTTTAGTCTAGGATCAGGAAAGAGTCCAGTGATCAGAAGTTAGGATACAATATTGTCTTTGAATATCTGAAAGCTAGTTTTTTACAAACAATTATTGTAGTCTTGAACAAGTATCATTTTAACTACATGTGAACAGCAAACAAGTCTAAAGGCAAGACATTATTTATTCAGTTGGTAAGACCGATTCAAGGTAATGAGATATACATAACTACAAATGTGAAATTGGACTATAAGTCGCACTTTGTTATTCTTTGTCTGGAATTGTGACTCAAACTTAGCTGAAATGTATATATTAAAAACATCTATATTTTTTGTTTTGTTTTCACACTGACAGCCTATAGAGGGCACTCTGGGCTTGTGTATCAGTATCTGCGACTCCTGTAAGTCACATGGCTGATGCAACTTATACTCCAGAGCAACTTGTATGTGTTTTTATTCTTCTGGTACTGGTACAACTTTAATAAAACGATATGGCACTCCAAAGCTGATACCTCAAAGTTAGATAAAAAAATGTTTTTGTTCTACTAACTAACTGAGTAACTGACTGACTGACACACTGGAGGCTGTGTGTCGAATGATGCATTAGAGAAAACATGAGAGGATTATAGACAATGGATATATACTGTACATCCCATATGTATATTATATTCTACACATTTACAGGTATGGTTGTATTTAATATTTTATACATCCACAATTTGTGTTATCCGTCCCATGTGTTAAAAATTTATTACAATTTTGATTCAGGTAATCTAACAAAGTAGATTTCAACAATCCTAGGTAAAATGTTAAAAAAATTACCCAAATCAACAGCAGTTAAGGAAATGCTACATGGGTTACCATCCACCGGAAGGCTAGCAGTATGAAGCAGTGTGATTTGAGTGGCAATGGTGGAGACTGCAGCCCCTGAGAACAGGAAATGAATAAGAGGATGAAGATGATAATGAGAAGCACAACAGCAAATTAACTTAAGTGTAACATAATTGCCAAGTCAGCTGTAGATAACATAAAAAACAAAAATAAAAAAAAATAAAAAAAGGTAAAGGCACAAGCTTAATTACAACTTTGAGCTAATTAAAATACTTAAAAATTAAACATGCAATAATTGCCATATGTCTGTGAATGGAAATCTATCTTTTCAGCAGTTTGATCATTTTTAACAACAACAGACAACAAATACACAGCAATTTTTTTTGCTGTTTTCAAAGTTTTTCATTAAAAAGTGTCACCTAAATGCACTGTTACCTTGATGTTGCTCTGGTATAATATACTGATCACGGCTTTGGACCCAGGGGCTAACTTTTTGAGACAGATTTTGTGAATCTGGGCAGTACGGATATACCAAGCTTTCTGACCATCTTCCTTCTTCCTAACCTTCCTACCTGTCTTTCCATAGCTGGACTAGATCACTGATCATATCGATCAACCATCCTGTCTGTATGACTTCTTTACAGTCAAGGCCCAGAGGGGAAAATATCAAAGCAGCGTCTGGAATCCATATGTCCAGTGTGCGATGTGCTACACTTTTATTGGCTGCCTTTTTGCGTTTGTAGCTGTCTTAAACGGACTCTTTACCATGTGGACACCATTGTTTACTGCAGTATATGCAGCTTTAAAACAGCCTGTTAGTGCATTTATAGTTGTGAAATGCAGGAAAGGATCCTTTTTATCTCTCTCTCTTTTTTTTTTTTACAAGATTCTACAGCTGGAGTGGTTTAAAAGTCAGCTGGAGAGAATGTATTACTCAAAGGCAGGTGACACTCTTTAATGTAAAATTAGACACCTGATTGAACATCTCTGGTTTTGATATTTTGCTGCTTTAAAACAGACAATAAAAGGAAATAAACTGATTCTTTTTTTTGCTCGATATGAATTTGTTTTCCCAGGATCCTGGTATTTGATTACATTGTAAGCGCCAGTTACAACTCCACCCTGACAAACATGATGCCTTTGCTCTGAGTCCTACTTGGCTGAGACACATGGACAGTCTTGGGGTGTCTCTATCTATCATAGGAGCATATACAGACTATATGGTCCCATTTACAGAAATGAAAAAAAGAATTCCCTTCAATAGTCAGGGAAATATCTTGAAATTGACAAAAGTAGTAATAAATACAAATTTACCAAAAAATAAAACATATAATTTTGATTATATAGACTGAATAGACTGAATTGTGGTTAAACAGAATAATTAAAAAAATGAAACTGGCCTGGACAGTAATGATAATACCCCTAGAAAAGATTGAAAATACATTAACCATAGTTGTGCCTTTTAATTAAAAACATCCAGTCTTTCTATTAATGGGTGAAAAGTAGTCTCTGTGCTGTTTTGTATTGTGGTCTGTACCACACTGAACCTGGACCAAAGAAAGATGGGGAAAGAAGATTATAGACAGTCATGTGAAAGGTAAAGGTTGTAAGACCGTCTCCAAGCAGCTTGATCTTCCTGTGTTGACAGTTGGACATATTGTTCAGAAGTTTAAGGTCCATTGGACCATAGCCAACCTCCCTGGACGTAGTCGCAAGAGGAAAATTTCTGACACATTGAAGAGACAAAGAACCCAGAACAACTTCCAAAAAGAATGGTGGTCAACTCCAGGGTCAAGGTACGTCTGTGTCAGTACACACCATTTATCACTGTTTCAACCAAAGTGCACTAAAATAAAAGACGGCCAAGGAGGACCCGACCGTTGAAAGGAAATCACAGAACGACAGACTGAAATGTCAAAAAGTATAATGAGGAGCAACCAAACTTCAGGTACAATGTCCTTTGGACAGATAAGACGAAACTGGAGCTTTTGTCATGTAACATAAGCTCTGTGTTCACATGTTTCACTCTGTGTATCTAGTGTGAAACGTAGAGGAGGCTCAGTTATGTTCTTAGGCTGCTTTTTGTTTGCATCTGACACAGGGAGTGTTAAATCTGGGCAGAGTACAGTGAAAACCCAAAGGATATCCATAGTTTCCAGAAGAATACTCCCAGGGGATTAATAAAGATCTATCTACCTACCTACCTACACACCAACCTGTTTAATTTAATTAATTATCAAAACACAATTATTAAGATTAAATTCCTTTTTTGTGTATAGGGACAATACCATGCTCAGTGCACCTCAGCAGTAACTTGGCGGTATGGGGGATTCGAACTGGGGACCTTGCAGACCCAAGTCTGCTTCCTTAACCACTAAGCCACCACTTCCCTAAAGCAATGTCTAATTTTACAGAGTTTCTCTGTAAGCATTTTATGTATTTTATGTCCAGATGCTTGTTTACACTATTAGTTACCCTATTCATTTCATTATAGTTTGCAATTTTGTAATACTAAACACTGGCAAATTAAAGTTTTCGTCCATGTATGTTCAAGCTAGTGCATTTTTTTTTAAATAATTTAGCTAATTTTCCGCCTTAGATATTTTATTTTTTCGAAACTGGCAAGTTAATGGAACAGCCTAGACCAAGCCAACGACACGCGCGCACACACACACACACACACACACACACACACACATATATATATATATATATTATATGTGCTATGCCATGACATGTCAACACTCATGTCTTCAGGAAGACACCCTTTTGATGCAGAACCCTCCCAAGCCTTGTCCGTCCGTGACCTCATGTGCATAGTGGTCCCAGAATGTAAACTATTCCTCAAACCCAAACGTCTCTAATAGAATTTGAACACAGATAAGGTGGTGGCTGTGCTTTCCAAAAGAAATGCCGGCTGACACGAAGTGGAAAAACTGCACTCTCTGTGCTCCAGCTTTATTGGATGTGGCCTGGGCCTTAAAGCAATTTTTTTTTCTTTTCAATAACAGTCATCAAGAAAAGCTGTTTACTCTAATCAGTAGGAAATTTTCAAGGCTGATTGAACATGGAAGGCGTGTCTTTTTCAGACATCTGCTTCCAACACAACCAAAGTAATGAAAACAGAGAGAACTCAAGGTAAAACAGTGAGTTATTGTCCAGCTCCTCTTTATCACTGCAGTGGGCTGTGCAGAGGGACAATGAAGTGTGAGGTGTTTGGGACAAGGGAAAAAAAAGAAATAGGATTTTTAATATAAATATAAATATTTGGGTAAGTATAACTTTGGCTTGTTAACATTTTCCATAGTTAAGAAAAAAATAATAATAGGACAATATAAGTAAAAAAGAATTACAAGTTAAGAAGTTCTAGAAATTTCCCTTGTCCATCAACACACCGAAACAGGACAAAATATAATTAAATCACCAGTTCACTGAAAATATTGTTTTTAAAAAAAAGCCAAGAATGCTGAATATTGTTTACCGAAAACCAGCAGCACCACCACCTCTGTTTTTGGGCCAATAATATTGGACCAGTTGCGAACATCCATGACTAGGGACTAGTAATACCATAGCATTAATAAAGGATTATTAAAAATAAATATGGCATGTTGAATATGTGTTTTTATTTTGTACACAGACACTTATTTCCAGAATACCTTTAGTCAGGCATAACAATGATACAGGTTAAATCACATATATAGGTGTTGGTTAATATTGCTTTAAAATTAAGTGATGGACAATAGCGGCAATATTGGATATTAGCAAAAGTTAATATAAGACATCCCTATGTGAAATACAAATAAAAGTTCCCGGATACAGCTTGTAACTCAAATTGCTATCTTCACTTGAGTATGTCAATATTTTTTTCCATTTAAAATAACAAAATAAATCAGCTTCAGCACTGAAAAAAAAATTAATATGAGCAATGAAAATTTACGTATTCATCTTTATATTATGTTACTTAGTCTCAGGGGTGGCAGTCTCCACAACTGCTGCCCAAATCACACTGCTTCATACTATGAGCCTTTCTGTTTGGTGAACCCTCTAGAAGTTATGTAGGTTGGGACCAGAGATGTTCACAAGTCACTTTTTCCAAGTCAAGTCCCAAGTCTTTCGCCCCAAGTCCAAGTCAAGTCTCTAGTCTCAAATAGCTGAAACTTTTCATATTAGACACTTTCTGAGATAATACTACAATTTGTGTTGTTTTGGATTAAAAGTATGTACTGTACTGTACTATAGGCCTATGATAATGTTATTGCACACTACACCATCAAAGTTGATCAAAACAATGTACTCTGCATGTGCAATGTGAAGAAACATCACAAAAGCTCTAAGCTTGAACAATGTATTTTGTGAATACTACGGGATACATACGAACTGATTTGTGTATGTGGTCTTGTCCTTTTTATAACTGAGTACTGTATGTACTGTACTGTGCTACAGTACAGGGCTATACTATATTATTGCACACTGAACCATCAAAGTTAATCAAAACAATGCATTGTAAATGTACAATGTGATGATACATCACAAAACCTTTGTTTAAACTTGAACAATGTTTTTTTGTGAATACCACAGGATACATACAGGCATATTTGTGAACGTGAACTTGTCCTTTACCAACCAAAAATATGTAACTGAGGGAAATAACATTAACAAAATAAATAAAAATAAAATAAGTCTGCAAAGGTGACCAGCACATCTACACCAATCTGTGTCAACATTATTGAACATTATCTATGTCCTGGGAAAAAGTTTAGACCAGTTTCCCTTTGCCCACTGACCTTATCCTTGTGTGTTCTGAGGTGCCTGAGAAAGTTCGACATTGTTGATCCAGCATAATTTATCTTAACGCCACACTCCTTACAAGTAGCCGTCCGCTGACTGGATGTCAAAGTCTTTATAAGCAAATGCAATGACAAAATGCATCGCTCCAGTCTGGCTTACCGCCGCAATGGTCACTGTGATATGAAACCTAAATTTGAGGCAGCACGCATGCGCTACAAACCTTAGCGCGCCTTAAGGGAGTAAACTACTTCTGCCTGCAATTTTTCCATAGCGCTGGGAAACGCATCGAAAAAAGCGAAATAAGTTAAATGATAAAATAGTTCCTTGATTATGGACTTTATTCACAACCCGCATGTCATAACACCGAAGTCTGAGTCAAGTCTCAAGTTAAGTCACAAGTCTTGGTTTGTGCGACTTAAGTGCAACCAAGTCTCAAGACTCAAGTCCCCATGTCTGGTCGGGACAGTG
>JAFBJS010011380.1:0-27636 GCA_016785265.1 Paraplagusia blochii | reverse complement strand
TGAAGAAAGGTACACAAGGGGCAAGGTGATTTGGGTAGCGGTCCAGGAGATTATGCCCTCGTGATCCGGTATCACAAGATGGAACTATCTTGAACAGGGGTGCTCAATACGTCGATCGCGATCTACCAGTCGATCTCCAAGGTACTAGTGGTAGATTGCATGACAAGGTGATGTGACATTGTCATGAACTGACGCTATACAAATAAAGTTGGGTTGTTTTGAATAAAAAACTAGACGTCAGCCTATCAGCCGTCCTGTCACTTGATTGATACATAGGACAACCAATCAGATGTCATCTAATTATTAGGTACACTGTGCGTGCTCAAACAACGCCCCTGTGCATTGTAAAGCTAACAAGCTAGTCGTTATTTACATCCAAATTTGTCGCTCGTTTTTTTTCTCTTAAAGGTAAGATAGGGTGTAAAAATGAGTGGGGGAGCTGGACCAAGTAAGAAGAAAAAAACTTATCACTTTCATAAGGAAGGAACTCCGGTAATGGCAAAAAATGTACATAATTATGTTGTGTTGTGTAACATATGCGGTTATAAATCAACACAAGTTGCAAGAATCCTCAATATATTCCTCAATAAATATAATGAGTAGATCATTTTGATGATCATTTCAAAAGTAGCTCCCATGCTGAAAAAGTGTGAGCACCCCTGATCTTGAACTATCACAGACTGAAAGTCAAAAAGACAGACCTTGCTTAAAAAAAAAAATCCACACTACAGCAGCTGCAGCTCTGGTGGGTTTGCCAACTACACATGTTAGGAGTTGTTTACAGTGAGTTAATAAATGCCAGTAAGTCTTCATGACTCACTAGCGTGGCTGCATGTGCCCATAATGGTAAACCATGATGACTATTTTTATTGAGCCACTGTTTAAGAAGCAGGTTTTACAACATTATACATGCAATAATCCATTCTACGCAGCAGCACATTGAAGTGTTCTTCAATTCACAATCATTCTACTGCAGGTTCCATCTACTTCTTCGTTTTTACATTTCGGCTTGTCCCTTTTTTCAGGTGTTGCCACAGGGAGTCAACCTTCCCATCTCCCCCTGTCCTCTGTATCTTCAACTCTAACTCCCACTACCTCCATGTTCTCTCACAGCGCATCCATAAATCTCCTCTTTGACCTTCCTCTTCATCTCCTACCTGGTAGTTCCATTTCCAGCATTCATCTACCAATATAATCACTGTCCGTCCTCTGAACATGTCCAAACAATCTCTCTAGCTTTTTCTCCAAACCTTCCTGTCCGTGTTGTCCCTCTTATCACCTCATCCCCGATCCTGTCCATTCTCTCCTAAAGAGAACCTTGCCATCTTTAAAGGCACCTCCAGCTCTGACTCCTGTCTTCTACCTCTCCCTAGTGTCTCTAAACCATTAACCTGGTTCTATATGATTATTTAATGGTCAGGGCAATTTATTGGTCATGCATGAACATGCCTGTCTTCTTTTGCTCTAGAGAATGAGGGCGTCAAATCAAGTAATCCTTTATGTCCACAAATTTGATGGTGCGAAGGACAGCATCAGCTATTACTGCACAGTAGGAATACCATAAAATAAACTACTACAAGACTGTTTGTTTCAAAGTCTGAAAGACCCATCGCTTTGAAACACTAACAGATTGTCTTTGAATGATAAAGTTAAAGGAAATGACTAGGAATTAGTAAAACTGAAGGAATTTCCCAGTGCCTAAAGCGCCTAAGGACCAAATGAGGTATGGACGGGCAAGAAGACACCCTTACGGAGCAGGAACGCTTACAGCGATTGAAAGAATGATCTAAAAGCAGAAAGTCTTGCGTGGATGGGTGGAGAAGACACACGGGACATCACATTGGTTCTTGGTACTTTTGTTTTGGAAAGTGTAACCACCGCCCTAATGCCTAATAGTGTTAATTAAGCCCAACTGTTAAAATTCGTAAACCTCCCTTCAAAGGCACAGCTTTTAGAACGTCACCTAACAAATTGATGTAAAGACTTAATTGATGACCACGGAGTTTATAGGTCCCACACATCTTGCTCAGGCGTTTCCAGGAGGTCCTAATGGGGAACAATGGTGAAGCAGATCATTTCCCAGCAGTGGGCTGCTTCAGTGCAGCAGCACACACAGAGTCAGCGTTCACCACAGCAGCCCCTCTGGCACTTCTGGATGCTCCATCTCTCTCTGTGAGTGTGTGTCTGATCTGGTTAATTCAGGGATACAGACCCAAACTGTAATTATCATTATGTACTTCTCTGCAGCAGCAAGAAAAACACCCCAAGTGAGTTTGGATCAAAATTGTACGTGAACTCAGAGTTGTTTTTTTTTTTTTTTTTTTTTGTGCATGAACAAACATGTGCATACATGCATGCTTGTGTGTATGTATACATAAGATGTGAGGATTAAAAAGTATGCAGAGTCAAAGATAAGCACATTGTACCTGGAGCTGTGTGAGGAATTTCCCTGGTGTTGCTCATCTGGTCTCTGGTAAATGGGAGACATATTGGAAACATGGACTGGTGGCTGCATTCAAAGGCCCACAATGAAAAGTTGAACGAGAGGAATTTGTGGAAACAAAGGGAAATTAAGGGAAATTAAATTGGTGGAAAGAGTATAAAATTTTAAATGTGTGAGAAGGACTTCACGGACTCTCATAAATCTGAGCACATTGTTCTAGTTCTCAAAACCAGGACTTGTTTTGGACTCGACTACTAAAGTATCAAACTTCCACCTACTGTATGCTTTAAGGATTATACTGAAACCATTTCGCAGTTAAACTGACTTTTTTTTTTGAGTATTTTTCTTAAACCAAATTGTGCCATTCCTGCTTGAGTCCACCCACTTTCATCTGTTTGTGTTTCAGTCCATAATTTCCCGAAGAATACTCCCGAGGGATTATTGAAGTTGACTCTTAATCTGTCTTCTCTAGCTTTTTCTTCAATCCTTCCTGTCTGTGTTGTTCCTCTCATCACCTCATGCCTGATCCTGTCCATCCTTGACTTTGGCCAATTCAATAATGTGATAGAAGTTGAAGATGCTTTGTCTGTTTGCAAGAATTTCAATAATTTTTGGCTTTTTTGCAGCCAATTTTTTGCCTCATTGTATTTACTGTAATTTCTGGACTATTAGCCGCACCCAATACTTTTGTACATACATAAGCCGCACCTGATTATAAGCCACATGTGCCGCATTCTTTTAGCATTTTCCATGATGAGGGTCAGTTTATGCTAATTTTATTCATGTACACAGCGCGTTACTGTACGTTAAACTTCCTCTTCTTCTATGGTGTTTATTGGTGGCTGTGACTTGCGTCTTCCTCAACACCATCTTTCTCAATCTTACCTTTTCTGCTCGAGCAGTTAGAAAAAATGCATACATTAGCCGCATCTCTGCATGAGCCACAGGGTTGAAATTGTGTGACTAGTCATATTTTTTTTCAAACTAGTCATAAACTAGTTAAACTAGTCATATTTTCCCCTTTATTATTTAATTTTCATACAATAGTGTCAGATTAGCATCAATAACTGTTTGTGATCCCAACCTCAACAACTCACAATGACTCATCAAACCTCTAGTCTATTATTGCAATCATGTTTACACTTGTACAGACACACACACACACACACACACACACACACACACACACAGTGTCATACCTCTGTCTTTGCTCACTTTCTCTGAAGTCATCCCCTTCCCTGCAGGATCTCTTGCCTTGTTTGTTCAGCGTTGACCAGTTCAATGTGTCCACCCACATAAAGGCCTCCGCTTTTGTAACCCATGTTGGCTTTAAAGATGAAAATCTCCTCAGATTGAAGCTGTGGCCGTCATTACAAATAAATGTGACACTGGCTCCAAATAAACTTTTCGGTTTTTCAGATTTTTCCCTCCTCGCATTCCTTCTCCTTTGGAAGCTTTTTCTTGCTTATTCTTGGATGTCGACAGAGACAAAATTTTTATTGCCGTGCCGTGAAAGTTAACAGTTTCTGTGGTTGTGGTAGTCCTATGTTGGTTCTGTCCACAAACAAATAGGACAAATGTATTATTTGATTTCATGAGATTTAAAATTACAGCTGGTGAGGAAAAACCCAGTGAACTCCCTGATTCTGAACCTTCTCGGTACCTTGTCCGGTTGTCAGCTGTAGCACCTGGACCTGCTACAAAGTGTCACTTGTGGCCCTTTTGGGGGTCGCCAGGAAGTGCGAAGGGACATTAAGGAATTGAAGTGAAGATTTTTATCTGGTCATTCATTAATCCTCCTTTTTTTTACTGTTACCTGGTCTCAGAACCATCAGTCTCCACGACTGACATCCAAAAAACTCTACCCCAGACTTTGAGCCTTCATTTGGGTCGTGAGCCCAGTGGTAGTTAAGTGAACACCTTATTAGCAACTTTGCAGCTGGTGGATTACTTTGGATTCTTGGATTACCAAATTCAGCTTTGGGACATTCTTGTTTGTAAGTTATTTATTTCTGTAACTTTCGAAAAATGTCATAATTACATTTTCTAAACTTCTGATACTTACTGAACCCACCTTGTGAGACAGCTGCACCTTCAAGTCTCATTTTTGACAAGGAAGGTTTAAGGAAAGCAGGGAAGCAAACCTTAGTCACTGTGACATTTTGATACACACCCACTGCACACAATGACATGTGACCTCTATATTTAATCCATCACCAAAGTGGACAGTGGACAGCTTTGAGCGCCTGGGAAGCAGTGAGTGGGGACGGTGCCATGCTCAGTGGACCTCAGTGATAACGTGTCAGTTGGTGAATTGGAACCTAAACCCTCCCGACCCCGTTCCAGTTCCTTAACCACATGGCCACCATTGCCACCACTTTAATAGACAAGGGAAAATGAAATAGAATTGTATTTGTTGATAAACAAATGTAATAAGTATAGAATAGTTAAAGAACAAAAATGCAATCAAAGAGTTTATATTTTTTAATCAACTTTACGTTGATTAAACTACTGTTTATATGGAGTTTCTGATCCAAAATTCTTCTTGTTTTGCTTTCGGCTTGTCCCTTTTTCAGTGGTGGCCAGAGACATTAACTTTTTTCCATCTTCAATCATCCAACTCCTGTCTTCTGCCTATTGTTAGTGCCTCTAAACTATACATCATGGCTGGTCTATAAATAATTTCTATTGTTTTAAATTCCTGTCCTATAGCTGCATATAGATCTCACGACACATCATGTCAGGAAATATTTATATATCCTTATTTTTTTTACACAGTTTTCATGCATATAAGAAACCGTGAAAAAACACCTGAATATTCCACAGAGCATTTCAACAAGTGCACATGTATTAACATTTCTCAAGCTTAAAGATTAATATTAAAGTATGAAACCAAACCTTAAAATCCTAACATTGAAATTTTTTTTTCTCACTCCGAGAAGTTTGCACATCTGACATGTCAGAGATCCGACCCAGTGACGGGTCTACGGGTTCATCCTTTACTCAAATCGAATGGGTATGTTTGCCTTCGGGGGTTACACACTCGATTAAATTAGAGAAATGTTGTGTCTCTGTGTGTGTGTGCACATGCACTTACTCACACAGGGACACGATTAGTTAAAAAACAAAAACGTAGAGCTGAGTGTCCTCCTCGTCTTTTTCTTCTTTTGGGAGATAAGATCAGCTCCGGGTGATCTTGGATGCAGGATTCCTGCGCACATCAAACAAGAGTTAACCACATCACAGAGGCAGGAAGAGCTGCGGCTCCATTAGCCAGCCCATAAAGAATGCGTGTGTGTTGTCTCTGTGTGTGTGTGCAAAAGCCGAACACGCGCAGAACAAACATGACAGACAACGGCCTCCTGTGTCACACTGAGCAAGTTCATAAATGTACATTTCAGTGTGCGTTTGTGTGTGTGTGTGTGTGTGTGTGTGTGTGTGTGTGTGTGTGCAGGAGGTGGCCACTCTTTTGAAGTAAAACTTCACATGTGTGCATCTTTATATGAAATATGTGCCGTCCTGTAGAGTTCATTTTAAGTCCCACATAAAGGCTTCTTTGGGTGTAGTTCCGGTTTTGACCACAGGGGGCGACATTTTCAATGACTACCCTTGTGGAAACTCCATGGGGAATGGTAAAGGTTGACGACATTTTAGACTAAACTTTTCAGTAGTCTCCAGGTGTTAAGGAGACACTGGTGCTGGTACGACTGGCACCAGCCATACAATAGTAGTTACACACACTATCTACTCTACTCTGAGAGGTACTGGTCGACAAAGGCTGCAGGGAAACCATGACAGAGCTGGAAGCAGTGAGAACTCTTTGCGATCCGGTTTTCTAGAAAATAAGGTCAGCCCAGATTGATCTAAGCCACTTCTCTTCTCGTGATTCAAACCAGATCTTTGCTGCGTTTCCTCTCCAAGAACTGACTGTGAGATATCAGCCTGTCCTCCAGTTCCAGCAGATCTACGGTAGTTCAAACTGGACGTCCATCAGTCACCGTCAGCACCAGTGCTGCTGACGCTGCTCTTGCACCACAACACTGAGACTTATTTTCATGATTGATATGAGACAGTGAATGAGATGGACGTTTTAAATGGAGTGATTTTTAATGCATCTCAAATATAACATATATAACATAACAAATAAAACATAAACATAACTGTCTATCTCAAATAGACTGTGAAAATGTATTTGACTATGTGCATCATGTACATACTTTTTTTTTTGCCTGAGTGGTTTCATTGGGCCTAGGTAGGGTTCAAAAGGTTGGTCAATTCCATGATGACATCTTAGCATGATCCTCCTCAGGCCAAAGCTGTTTTTGTTTTCTTTACCTGCATTTCTTTTACAAAACGGAAAACTGCGAAGTTTTCCTTTACGGTAATGTTAATAAATCGGAAAACAATTTCTCTTCAAGGACAAAAAAAAATTCCACAGTGCACACGCTTGTGGACACAAAAGCTAGAAAGTGCTGGGAGATCTTTACCATCTGCCTTACAAAAATTGCGAGAGTCTCATTCCAACTGATCGTGTCAAAATCCGGCGCAAAAACATATTTTGTTTTTATTTTCACTATAGTTACCCTTCAGCATATATTTTACTGGGTATTTGTATTGTCCTTTTGGTAACTTCTTGATTGCCATTATAGTTTCAAAAAGAGACTCACTTATGTAACACCATTCGGAGATGACGCAAGTTGAGATCTCCTTGTAGATGGTTATGTAAAAAAAATGTTGACTTGGGCCAATATCTACATTTTGACCATAGTGCCCATTGTCTGGGCCAGAAGTGTGGTCACTGAATACTAGGCCAATCAGAGTCCATATTTAATCGCTGCATGTGGATCAAATAAAATTTTATTAGGCAGGTTGTTTCAGGAGATTTACAGTAGCAGTTATTTTTTACAAAGGAAAAAAAAAAGGTAAAAAATTGTATATAGTTAAATGTCCATCAAATTCTGTTAAAAAACACAGCAAACCAGTATAACTATTGAACTCTGGTCAACTGCATTGTTCTTCCGATTCTGCTCAGTGGATGTGGCTTTGTTAGGGTGGTTGGCTCCCTGCAGTGGGCTCAGCATGTGAGCAAGGTTTATGAGTGGCTGGTACGACGGTGGATGGATGGAGGTGGATGGATAAGTGGACAAAAACAGATGGATTTTACTCAGTGGGCTGTACCATTTAGTGTTTCATACACTAGAGGAGTTTTGGTGTTTGGTCATAGGACAAACCGTTACCAAGGCTGGAATTCGACGCAATTACCGGCCAAACCTCAAGATTTCAGCAGAATAAATCTGTTAGGACACTGCAGACGTAGCAGCATCCTGGACTAAAAATACACTTTTTGTCAACAGATTTGGTGCCAAAGCTAAGATTATGTCCAAAAACACACCAGCTTCGGTTTCCTGTTGAAAATGAGTTTCTCACAGGGAGGTGAGGCAGTAAAGTCTTTCTCAGGGAAACTGTTTGTTAAGTGGCAAAAATGTGTGGTGTCAGCTAACAGTTGTGGTGCAAAAAAAAAAAAAACAGTGCTAACTAATGATAAAAAAGTCAAGACGGAGAGAAAAAAAAGAAAAAAAAAAGAAATAAAGAAAACGTTGATCTCGCTCTGGCTGAGACGGAGCTGAATTTTCTCAGTGGCAGAATGAAATATCAGCTTTGCTGCATGGCTCCAACTGGCTCTGTGCTAAACCATCCATTAATCCAGAGGATTAGCCCTGTTAGTCTAGCGTTACACGCATTCTCATGCCACTCAGCAGTGTTCTGCCCCCCTGAGGTTAACATTTAATGCCGCAGCAATGACATGACCGCCGCCGATGCCACACAGGGTGTCCGCTCCTCACTGTTGCTGAGGCCGATCTGCGGTGATGTGCTGAGGCCGGCGAAGGGAGAAGAAGAGGACTTGTGTATCATGGCAGCAGCTAATTGCTTGTGGCTCCTGATGTGTGTTTAGCTTTGTTTGAGCATGTCCAATGTAACCAGTCACAAGGGAGACAAACACACGCACACATATATATAGTTTTTATGGTGTCAGAGACCTCAGTAACATGACGCCTAAGGCAAACACCCAGGAATAAAGCAATCACTGCCTATTGTTTGGGTCCTTCTCCTCCTTCTACTCCTCCTCCTCCTTGTCCAGGTAGTGTTTTTATCAGTCACAGAGTTGTCTCCTTTTCCTGACGTCATTGTTCCAACTCGGGGTCCCGTTTTGGGGAAACATCATATTTCTGTTTCCAAGCAAATATTGAAAAAATTAAGAAAGCATAGAAACTAGTCTTGAACTAGACTAAAATTGAATGGTCAAAACTATCAAATCCGATATATCGGTCCACCGATAAATATCGGGCCGATATGAGCATAATTTTTTAATATCGGATTATATCTGTATCGGTTTTTCACAGATAATATTAATCTGATGCTCTCACCGGCACGTGATTAATGATGTCATTTAAAGAGGCAGCTACAACTATTCATGATATCGTTAGCCTCATCGCATAATTGCCTAAAGTCATATTTCAATGATTTTTGGAAAACAAGAAAAAAACACAATTTTTTCGAAAAAACACATTGGTATTTTTTATTGAAACGATAATAGTAGCCAAAAAACAACTTGGGCAATTATGCTATGAGGCTAACAATTAGAGTTATATAAAAGTCGAAGACACATCCTTGTTAAAGAAAAGTGTTCTGACCTGAACTGGGTCGATCAATTAATATTTTTAATGAATCGTTCCTGAATCGGATTGTAGCCTGTGAATCGAGATATGAATCAGATTGTTATGTGAGTGAATCGTCACACCCCTAATATACACTATATATATATTAGGGGTGTGCAAATTATTTTTTTTGGATCGAACTGGATCGATCGTTTAATATTTTTTATGAATCGTTCCTGAATCGGATTGTAGCCTGTGAATCGAGATATGAATCGGATTGTTATGTGAGTGAATATATATGTGTTGAAGGTGTGTTGAAGTGAAGGGTCTGGCTTCATATTACTGCTGTGAAGGTCATTGTTGGAGACCACCTCAGAGATCTGCTAAAAAAAGCCTTGTGCTGGGAAAGTAACAGACACACGTACAAACATTTTGACGTGAGAATCTGTCTGTGTCACACAACATCAACTCTGAAAGGATGTGGTTCAGTGTGTGTGTGTGTGTGTGTGTGTGTGTGTGTGTGTGTGAGAGAGAGGGAAAGAAACTTGTCTCTGACACAGAGAGAAATTATTATTACTCCTTTATTTGCACTGTTGCAGTCAAGCATAAGGAAACTGCTCCAAGGTTTTTACTTATTTTAAGATTCAGCTGAAATGGAGACACATTTGTGACACAAAAAAAACATATCCATTCACTAAAAAGAGTTGTCAAAAATAGTGTGACTGTCCTTGAAATAATTTTAGGCTTATTGAGTGAAAAAAATACATATTTCAATGGCTAACATTTATATATATATATATATATATATATATAAAGTCAGACAAATATATATATATACATATATATATATATATATATATTATTATAGCTTAAGTCAGCCTGATATTCTTATGCCCTAATACTGCACAGAGGAATACGTCCATCATTCCTAGATTCCTACCAAGATATTTCATATATATATATATATATGCTTGGATCATGCTTGGGTCTCTTGGGGCCCCATCACTGGGCCCCCCACACTATCAGTCCATGCAGCAAACAAAATGTTTATTTGGCCACGGCACCCTAGTGGCCGGGGCCCCAAGCAACTGTCGCCCCTGATGTCCCCATTGTGTGACATAGGCTTTTGTGGACAGTATGTGGTCTCTGTAAGAACATAATTCTGACGCATGTAAAATAATACAATTTAGCAACTAGCACACCTCTAACTTTTACTATATTACCTTTTCTGGTGCAGATTCTACATTAGAAGGTAAATCAGTTTCAGTCATTAACAGTGATTTGATCCGGACAGTTATTTTTTGACTTCTCTGTGCGTATTTGAAGTTTGCAGCAGGAAATAAAGTGAGATTGCACACGTTCACATCAGCAGATGAATGTTGCTGTGGAACATTTGGTTGAAAGGTGGCATCTGGGTCGGGTCTCTGGAGCTGGTCTGGTTTTATTCTTACATGCAATCAGATATATTCTCAAAAATATGACTGGGGTCTGGTGAAGAAAGAGCTCTGGAAAATGTCAGCGGAATGACATTTGTGAGTATTTGCACTATCTCATGCAGCCCTGGTTAGAATGTATGGGGAGAATGCACACTTTTCACTGTATCCCCGAAAAAAAAAAACGTTACAGAAAGAACGTTCACAGTCAGATAAGTGATGTGAGGTCACGCTGCAGTGTCAAACGAACGAGGGAGTGAGAGAGACATAGAGAGAGGGAGAAAGAGAGAGAGAGAGAGAGTAGTACATGAGGAACACATTTTTTTTAATGAACACACTTCTACCCCAAATCTCTGATGTCATCTGAGCCAGTCTGAACTCTGAAAAACAAAACTTAACTGTCTAATCACACACACACACACACACATACACACACAGCTAAACCAGCTGCCTCTTTGGATTACATCACACTTACTTTAACAATGGCCTTCACACAGTGATTGTTCTGGAAAAGTGTTGGCTACAGTCTGTGTTTGTGTATGTGTGTTGTACATGTGTGGAAGCAGTTCCGCAATTTTTGCACTTCTGCACAGTCAGCGCTTCTGTCAGACTCTTCAGTTGTTTGTAACTTAGGTGTGAGTTTGTGAGCTGAGGTGAAGGGAAAGGTGAGATCAGCCATGATGGTTGGATTACGGACACTAGGAATAGGTAGAAGACAGGAGGCGGAGGTGGAGGTGGAGGAGTTAAAGATGCTGAGATTCTCTTAAGGGGAGACAAGGATGGACAGGATCAGGAATGGGGGGACCGACAGGAGGGGCAAAAAGCCAGATCGAGATGGTTTGGACATGTTCAGAGGAGGGACAGTGGATAGAGGGGAGATAAATAGATGCAGTGAGAGAGGTAGTTGGACTTAGATTTGAGGATACAGAGGACAGGGTAAGATGGCAATTGTTAACTCGCTGTGGCAACCCCTGAAAAAGGGGCCAAAAGAGAAGAAAATATGTCCAAGTATTTAGGGCTAAAAATTGCAGATAATCATTTTTTTATTAAATGTTCCCCTCCATATTTTAGTGTCAGCAGCTGAGGGTTTTCATAATTCCTAGTTTTAACTCATTCCAACATCTGTATAAAGCTCTGTTTACAATCCATTTGGTCCACTGTAGAAGACTACAGGGAGAATTCCTCTATATCAGTAATAGAAGGTAAACAATGTAGGCAGCCATGTTGATGGACTGTTGTCATCGATCAGATGACCTTTAGTACATTGCGAAGAAATATCTTATTGCTTTGCAAAGAGAACAGCCAAAGCTCACTCAAAGCTTACACTGTTCACTTTGGTGATGGGCAACGTTCCCTCTAAGCTGCGCGTCTGCGCAATTGTGCACTGATCCCGCACACAGCAAATCTATGCAGCGCATAAAATAAAATCCAAGCTGAAGTCTAAATAAAATAAAGAAATAATATATATATATATTTTTTTTGCAACTCACTGACTGGCATGTGACAACAGGCAGTACTTTAGCAAAACAATAACTAACGCGGTCCGGCCAATGATATGATGCGGTCTACACATGGTTACGTACGCCAATCAATGTCATTAACATCGCTTTATGCCTAAGTGCCGCTGTTTTGTAGGTTAGCATGTAGCTAACGGGGCGGCTGAGTGTAAATAGACGGTGGAAAGAGATAAATGCGGATCAACGCTACGCTAACCCCTGATTATGGCGAAACGAACGGGCAGTGGCACATCCACTCACAAAGCCAAAGTAAAAAAGAAATGCGGTTCTTTTAAGGTGGAATGGCTGTCTGAGCATGTGCGAACAGAAGAACAAGAGGTGAAACTGGGTTAGATATTTTTCGTTTGCGGAGGGAAAAGTTTGGACTGAATGGAAGTTGGACTTCCTTAAGCGTCACATTCAGCATTTGCTTTCGTCCTAAAGTTGTAAAAAATCTAGTTCTGCATAAAATGTCTCACTAAAAAGACTGGATATGTCTCAGCTTGATGTTTATTTCATGAACTTAAAATTGTGTATTTCAGAGACAACAGAGTGAGATGAAAAAGTAATAGGGTTCCCTCTTAAGGCCTCCCCTGCATAAACACGGGTGCAGCCATCTTGCACAGAACATAACTCAAACTATTGCATCAATTACCTTTTTTAAGCAATTGAACATAACTTATTTCAACCAACCACTCCTACATTATTTTTTCACATTATGAGTTTCACATTGGCCTTTTTTTTTTTTTTTGCTTTATTATGCGCCGTATTGTTACACTATGTATTTTCTGACATTCTAGGTCATCTTTGGGATAAATTTGTGGATTACAAGAGCTTTTTTAATCCCATACAGTACTCTAACCTGTTTTTGTATTTTCTGCGACTCTCGTATCATAAAATGCAGTAATAAATTCCGCTGCCAATTTACTTAAAGCCAGAAATATGTTAAAATGTGCTGCGTGTGTGTTTCTAACTTAATGACAGTCTTTGTTATCACGAGGAGAGCATTTCGCCCTTGGGTATTTTTACATACAAAAAATCTGGGCCCCTTCATGATTATAAAGTTTGTAGACCCCTACTTTACTGTGACTGAACAGGGATTAATCAGTACCCAAAACAGTTACAGGGAGCAGTAGGGTCAAAAAGCAGACCTGCTTCTTTTTTTTTTTTTTTTCCCCCCTTGGTTGATTATAAGGCAGGAGCTTTAGCTGATCCACACTTACACACCAGCACGCACACACTGATGTTACTCAGTTACTCTGCTTCAGATTCCATCCCCGCGTTAAACTGTGAAATTATAAATGTGAGCTTTCCACAAAGCAGAAATTCCAAGTATGGTGGCGTTGACATGGAGCTCATTCACAGGTGGCTTACAAAGGTTTCTTCTCAGTCTGTGACCAGGAATTCACACTAGAGGCCAAAAGGAGAAACTCCAACCCTCCAGTAGCTCCACTGCTCCAGAGGCGTAATCTGTCCACACCGGCTTCAACGTACAAATTACTCCGATTATAGAGCAGCGGCGCGTCCGTGTGTATGCGAGTGTATCTTTCTGAAGTCGTTCTGTTTATCTTAGGGAGTGGAACCGATTGGTTTTTGTTGATGAAGACATAATAATGAGGTTTTATTTTGCCTTCTATTGTATTTGGAAGCATGAGGAGCCCAGGTAGTAATCATATCACTCTCTGATCCCATGATCCTTCAGCGATCCTGTTGGGATACAGAGTAGACCTGTCCAGACCTGGTTACAGAAACCTATAATCACCACCTCCACCTTTCTGTACGTGTAGTGTAGAGCAGAGGAAATCACACGGTGTTCTCATACCGCTGTCTAAATTAACTTGTCTTCTCATACAGGCACTTTCTTCCCTCTGCAGGACAAATGTCTAAGGAATTTTGGAAATAATCCAAGGGTATTTTATTAAATGTTGAGAAACACAGAGAATGGTTGAGAATTTGCCTAAGAAAAAAAAAAAAATAAATAAAAAAAACACCTTAGGACAAGTCGTTGACATATGCCCCGTGGGCCAGAATCCCCCTCCTGCCCATGACCCCCCCACAAAAAAAATATATATTTTTTTAATATAAAATATATATATTTACCTCCAGAGGTGATACTATTTTGCATGAAAACAAACTGGTAAAAATATGAAATATGGACTTATTTTTGTCTGTGAAGATTCTCTTTCACCCCTGTCATGATATCCAATACGTTCAGCTCTAAGCATCCAGACTTCTTCCAGGAGTTCCTACAAATACACTTTGCAAATGGACTTATTTGTATTTGTAATGTCACGCTATTATATTTTGATTGTACTGGTCCGACCCACATAACAACTGATTAGATCCCGCTGTCTCCTGAACAATCTTTGCACATTGTTACAAAAACGCAGGTCTCAAGGTCAGCTGCCTCCACCACTACCACCCAAAATCACACTGATCCATACCAACAACGTTGGGACAGTGCTATGATCAGAGCAGCTCAGTGGCAACCTGGCAGCTGATGGATTAGAACCTGAAGCCTTGTGGAACCAAGCCTGCTGTATTAACCACTGAGACACAACCTCCAGCTTATTACAAAAAAATATTCTTATGTCATAACATATAACCAGCTAGGATGTTAAAACTATTACTATTTTTAACAACTTGGGTTTAGTTATTTTAACACCATCATTGCACCGTCCCGGCCCACAGAACTTTCAGTGGGCTCAGCACTCACAGGGAAGCTGACAGTATAGAGCTCTGTGATTTTAAGTGGCAGTTGTGGAGACTCTCGCGCTTTGGTAACGGATAAAAGGATGAAGATGAATTAATAGAAAAGAAAGAAATAGATAAATAGAAATTATATCCATCCATTCATTTCCACCCACTTGATGGGGACACGGGTCAATCGTCTCACACAGTAACGTACCTGCCCCTCATGAACCTTCCTGCAGGTGGTGATACCATAGTCTATGGTTGTCTCCAATGTGCACGCAGGAGTAGTCATGGTGGTGTGAAACAGAAGGATAGACAACATGAATGTTTGCCTCCGTGTATATTAGCGCATAGTTTTCTCTAAAACATCTTAAACCTGGGCTAATGATGTCTATTTAGGTTGGGAATGTGTTCAGTGCACGTTGACGTAGCAGATTGTAAATAAAGCCTGTGGTTCTTCCTGCATTATTGCAAAGCTCATGTTTTTTTTTTTCTTTTTTTGTTTTTTTTTATATACATGATAGTTAAATCTCACCAGCTTTCATTATAAAAATCTATTAACCCTGGTTAGAACATGAGGGAGGATGATTACGAGCAGCTGTGTGTTTAATATATAGAATACATTCCCATTCCATGCTGCTTTGTAAATATAGGTTGTGTGAACATAAAACTCTCAAATGCTCTTATAGTGATAGCGCTCCATTTGTGCTTTGTTCTTGTTTATGCAAAAATGAAAAAAAAAAACAAACGGATAAAACTTTTTTTTCATTTTTAATATGTTAAAAAAATGTTTAGGTGCAGTAAAATATATAAAAACATCTTTCACAAAGTATTTTCTTGCTTGTAGCCACACTTATCTTTACAATATCAAGCCCTACGTGAAACAACATTTAAAGCAGTGGTCCCCAACAACTGGGCCGTGGACCGGTGCCGGTCCGTGGGGCAATTGGTACCGGGCCGCAGGGAGATGATGCTCAGCTTAACACAATTTATGTTTTATTTATTATAAGATGCTAAAACAGTGTTTTGATTTAGGACCAGATCCCTTTGTGTTTGAGTGTCCAGGAGATGTCCATTAAATACCACTTTTATGCTGGACGTTTCAATTTAATTAGTGGTATTTATCAGCTCCACCTCAAAGACCAGTCCACGAAAAAATTTCCAGACGTTTGACAGGTCCATAGCGCAATTAGTGTTGGGGAACACTGATTTAGAGGACCTTCTAAAATGATTCACTACAGGTAATGTTCCGTGATTTGGCGTCTCATCAGCAAACGTGTCTCTGAGCGACTTCTAAGTCACGTTTTGTGAAGTTGAAGTTGAAGTTGAAGTTGGTCTTTATTTGTCATTGTAACAAGTTACAACAAAATTGCATTCGGTGTTGCAGCACTTACTTGAATTTTACCTGCAGACGTACTCTAGAAGAGGATGCAGATCTTAGTTTAATGCATTCTTCTGTAACATATTGCGTAACGACCTTGTTACAGAGGTGGTGAATCTAATCACGTGTTTCCTCCTGTTTGACGACTTAAGCATTTGCAGAATATGGTTCTTTGAGCAGTGTCATGTTTTTTTATACCGTTCATCCTGTATACCAGTGTTTTTATTTTTATTTTTTTTATTTTAATGATAGAATTTTTCATATACCGTAATACTGCTATTACCAATTTTGTGTGCATATAAAATGAAAATGGAGCGTCGGAACATTGCACCCCAGGACAGTGTTCTCCAGTGGTGCCAAACAATCTGTATGTGGTTGCAGCGGTGGAAACACAGTGTGTGTTGGGCAACATGGACAGAGAAAAATATACAGACAAACATGGAAATGGTGGTCTGTCAGTCTTAAAAAAAATTGACACTCGTTAAAGAACCATATTCTGCAAATGTTGGTGGGATGAAGTTATAGACGCAGGTGGAAACACAAGCAATAGGATTCAACACCTTTGTAACAAGCGTATGTAATATTATGGAATATGAAGGATGCATAAAACTAAAACCTGTGTCCTATTCTACAGTAAGTCTGCAAGTTGGCAGTGAGGTCTCAGTCACGCTTTGTGTGATTGAGATCTCACTCAGGGACCTGTTTGTTGAGGGGACTCACTATAACCACAAAAGCAAACTGTGAATCGATTATTACCATCAACATAATGTTTACAGTGTAAACAGCTAAAAGATGTTTTCTAATTGCAAAACTTCAAAATTAACGCATTTGTTATTTTGACTGCAACAGCATTCTTATTTCTTCATCTCATTACAGCGAGTGTCAATGTCACCTCATTGTGAACATCTTCTGAGACCATCTAAACCTGGGTTGATACTAGTCTAGTCATTTCTGTGTAGATTCTCATCCAGCTAATTCAATCCAGAATTACCGTAATTGTCCGGAATATAAGCCACAACTTTTCACACCATTTTAACCCTGCAGTTTATGCAAAAATGGGGCTAATGTATGCAATTTTTTTCTAAATGTTTGAGCAGAAAAGGTAAGAGTGAGACAGGTGGTGTCGAGGAAGACGCAAGTCACAACCGCCAATAACATCATAGAAGAAGAAGTGCAACGTAAGTTACATGAATAAATTAGCATAAACTGACCCTCATCATGGAAAATGCAAAAATAATGTGGCACATGCGGCTTATAGTCAGGTGCGGCTTATGCATGTACATTTTTTTTTTTTTTTCCTTTATAAAATGTATTGCCCGGATACAAGCGGCGGAAATGAACTTTCTTCGCAAGGTGGTAGGGCGCTCCCTTAGAGATAAGGTGAGGAGCTCTGTCACACGGGAGGAGCTCAGAGTAGAGCCATTGCTTCTCCACATCGAAAGGAGTCAGCTGAGGTGGCTTGGGCATCTACATCGGATGCCCCGTGGACGCCTCCCACGGGAGGTGTTTGGGTCATGTCCCACTGGGAGGAGACCCAGAGGAAGACCTAGGACACGCTGGAGCGACTATGTTGCCCGGCTGGCCTGAGAACGCCTTGGGATCTCCCCAGACGAGCTTGAGGAAGTGTCTAGGGAGAGGGAAGTTTGGGCGTCCCTCCTCCGAATGTTGCCCCCCGCGACCTGGCTCCGGACAAGCGGATGAAAATGAATGAATGAATGAATAAAATGTATTGGATGCAGCTTATAGTCCTGAAATTACGGTAGTTACTTCGAGGGCAAGTGGGCTCCATGTCCAGTTGCCCTCTAAGTAACTCATTTTGGATAGTCTGGTCATGACACCAAGTCATGCAATAAAAAATACCATCGTAATAACGTGATATAAATGTTTTTGGTCATACCACACAGCTCTATTTTAGGTTTTTATAACATTTGAAACCCCACTGAGAAATCCCTGTTGAGGAAACTGTGGGTTTCCTAAGGTCACTTTTGCCCCCAGGTTGTGCTGATTCACGCCACCGCAGCAAGCAAATAATTTGCGCCTGTTTTCCTTCAGCAAGACCAAACAAAGGCCAAACAGAATCAACAAGGAACAAACAAAAAGAAAATACCCAAAGTACCAAAGTGAGGCTTTTAATCGGTACCAATTTGTACGGAGTGCAGCAGGTGCATGTGATTAACAAAAACCATTTATGCGTGAGCTTGTGCGAGTTCGCATTAACAGAGCGTGACCAAACAACTTACCTCACATTTTTAACACGTTGTTTAGGAATTTGTGTCATAGTTACTGTGAAAAATGTTTACACCACATAATTAGGTTTCAAACCAGTGTTTTACTTTCAAAGAGGAAAAAAACATCCCTCGTTATTTAGTTACGGTTCGGGTTTCGTTCTATGACAGAAGCAGAGCTCGGAGCTGGAAAGTCAAACACACAGACACACACATACTGTAACGGAGAAAAACCCCCACAAAACTTGGTGCACTTTTCCGCATATGCAGCTTCTAAAACAGCTGAGTTCATGAGCGATTGTGAATGGCCGCCAGGGGTGGGGGCTGGGGGGGACGATTGTTGGTGTGACCCCACGTGTCCTCTTGCGCACTGACGGGAAATGGACGAGTCCAAGCTCCAATGAAAGCTATAATTCTGCGGAGAGATACGCGGGCCAGAGCGGTGCGCGCGCACGTGTCCTTCGCTCTACAGCGGCATCCTCCCGTAGTAACCACATTAATTGAGTTGTGTAATTGTCTGGCAAAGCATTGTGGGAAAACAGCCTACATGGAGACTTGGCCCTTCGGCCTCAAACCGCTTTTTAAAACGTGGACTCCCGTCGTCATTACAGCACTCTCCAGGAAATTGGTGAATGTTTCGATGGCTCCTTTAAGGGAAGTGAGTGTGGCGAACTCTCGTACCACCACATGTCGGCTGTGGTTCAGCTGTGGTCCACCGCCAGGCCCTACATTTGGAACGTAGAAAGTATACCAGGGGAGCTGCTGCTGCTGCTGCCGCCGCCGCCGCCGCTGCTGCTGCTGCCGCTGCCTGTGTTCTCAGGAACCATCATTCATCAGCTTGTGTGTATATTTGGCTCACGCATATGTGTGTGTAATATTTCGCCACTCCGTTGTACTCTGTGGCCCTGATATTTTAAGGGTTTTTTTTGGCCCCAAGTGTCAACTGAGCATTCCCTACGTTTCCAGACTGCAGAGGAGTGAGAGAAGCTCATACATGAGGAACAGGAAAGGGCAGGAGGAACACAAAAGAGAGGGAAGGAGAGAGAGAGAGAGAGAGGAAAGCAAGGCGGGTAATTGAAGGGTTGAGGGTAATACTTAGGGCCGAGGATGGCTGTTTTGACGTGTTTGCATAACCTCCTTGAACTTAATATTGAGCCCCACTCAGGAGTGAACACGGAGCGCAGCAGAACTGGGTAGAGAATGAAGAGAAAATGAGTGGGAGAGAAGGATGGATGATGGAGAGGGCTAAAGTCCAATGTGTTTCTCCTCCACCGAGGAGATGCTTCACTCTTTGATTAGTGAGAATCATGACGTGGAGGGAAAACCATCCAGTGTTGTGTTGGCTTTCATACTTGAGTTGAAGTTCCTGGGTCTTAGTTTGAGGAATGAAATGAAAAAGAAAAAAAAAATGTCTTGACCTATAATTTTACAAAACACTATTGACAATGCCAATGCCATTAAATTTGAATAACACTGCAGTTCAACTTGTGTTGTGCAGAAGATGGTAACACACATTATATCTTCTTGCTCCAATGTGCTCGTTACGTTATGTCAAGCTAAGGGCAAAAAGTTTGTTTAAAAAAAAAAATAAAATGCTGCCCATTTTTTATAGCAGGGCATATTATGCAGAACTAGGCTTTAAAGGGTGTTTAAGATTTAAGAATTTTTCAACAGTGATTCATGACATGACTGTTGACCAATCCAGTAGCTAATTGATGACAACAGTGGACCAAACTTAACAGTACTTCATTCAGATGCTGGAATGAGCAAAATATTGTGGGTAATTTACAATAAAAACTTTATGGTCGGTCATTTCCACATGGAAATTTTGGTCAGTTGTGTTACCAGAAACACACTATTTTTGCCTCAAACTGCTTTTAAAGTGGACAAGGAAACACACATTTGTTTTCCATTTGGCCAATAGGGTTAACATCCATTGTGTTGAGGTGTTTTGGATTCTGATATAGTGCCGACAAATATACATCTGTGCCAGTCTAGGTACTTTGCTGAGTCATTTACTGTCATTGTGTGGCTTTTATAAAGGGGTGCGACAGCAAGGTATTTATGTCACACTAGGCTAAGCCATCTGAGAGTCTTGCCTTGGCCCAGAATGAGCTTTAGGAATTGTAATCCTAGGCAGTAGTTATCACTTCTCTCCTAATGTTTAAGAGCTAACTTAAGCCTTTAGGAAACAGCTTGACTTAACCTGTGTTTTGGACATTCCAGCACCAGGAGCTGTCCACCAGCTTTTAATTTAAGGTGTGAAAAATGAGGCCCAGAGTCAGTATTTCTGTAATTGACGTAGAATTTTAGGGTTCATCCCAGTTAGGGTTGTTGGCACCTTCCAAAGGATTCACCACCTGCAGGAAGGTTCAAGAGGGGCTGGTATGGGGAGGTGGCATTCATAGAGAAGGCCGCACAACGCAATGGATAAGGGGACACAGGAACTGATGTCACCACACAGCTCTGGTCCTAAAACCCTGTCCTAAATTATGACCCCTGTTTTGATAAAGATGAGTGACCGGCAACTTATTTAGGGGTTACAAAAGCAAATCAACTATTTCCATCTCCCCCTGTCCTCTGTATCGTCTCCTCTGACTCCAACTACCTCCATGTCCTCCCTCACTACATCAATTATTCACCACTTTGGGCAGTGGTAGCCTGGTGGTTAGGGACTGGAGGTTTCCAGGTTCAAATCCACTAACTGCCAAGTTACCACTCAGGTCCACTGAGCATGGCACCGTCCCCACTCACTGCTCCCTGGGCTCTTAAAGCTGCCCACTGTTCTCTTTGGTGATGGGTTAAATACAGAGTTCAGATTACTTTGTGTGCGGCGTTGTCACAATGTCAAGGAGTTTGCCTTCCTTTATTACTTAGTCCTACCTCTTTGTCTCCTTCCTCGTAGCTCCCACCTTCAGAGCAGCACAACTTTCCTATTTTCTTTATTATTTTTGCCATAATCGATCTCCCTCCTCTTCTTCTTTGTCTTTGACTAGCAGTAGTCCAGTTTCCAAGAGTACCCTGTAGGTTAACAGCACAGTTGTTGACCCGAGCCACAAGCAATCCGGTACGGAAACAATTTTGTTGACTTGCATATTCATTTGAGCCAATGTTTTTATGCTGGTCCCCCTTCCTGACATAAACCTCATCGTTAATGTGGGCTTGGGAGAAGCACTGAAATAACACTGGCTCGTGCTCCCGAGTGGCTGGTTAGTTCCGACCCACAACAAAAGTCTTGATGATTGTGTGATAATGTAGAAAAATTAACTATTAATAGTATTGATTTTGCGGGTTGTTTTTATTGACCTTTGGCTATTTCTAAATATTTTAAATACTGTATTCTCTAAAGTAATAAAGTCTTAAAAATCAACAGATCACCAGGAGTTGAGGTTTTTTTTTTTTTTCCTTATATTCTGCAGTAACAGCAATAAACCAATGGACTCCTGTTTTTTCCCCTACTGTATGAATAAATAAACGCACCAAATGTCAGTAATGATTATAATGTCAACAGCAGCTCTTTTTCATTTGAATCACTACGTTGGCCTTTGTTGGCATCGGGTTTCTCCATAAACCAGAGGTTTTTAAAGTAATATGAGAAAAACAAAATCCCCGAACACAATCTAAACTGTCTGCCAATCCGCGAACCTGTGTGGCAAACGGGCCGCACACACGGGCCCGGCCTGCAGGGAAGAAGTTCTGTCCGTGAACTGACCAGACGCCTGAGCAGCAAAATTATTTTTTTAAGGTAGAGGAGAAGGAAGAAGTTAGGATTATGTTTTCTGTCCAAGTTGGCGCACAGCTGATTGACAGTGTCTCCCCAAGGTACTCGCACACACACACACATACAGCAGCTGGGTTGTTTAAAGTTCCCTGTCATCTGAGAAAGAGAGAGGGTTGAGGGTCACCGAGTGTGTAACGTTGCTGCAGCCACACTACTGTAAAGACGCACAAACACACACTTGGAGGTTCGGGGGGTGGAAACGTACGTACATATGCAGTGTGTTAAGGAGCTGTAAGGCCTCTGTGTAAACACTGATGAGTTATTACCCCGTCCCCTGTCTTGTCTCTGATCTGACCAGAAACCCACTGTCTACACCCCCACCCAACCCTGACCCCTCCCTCATCATTTAATTTCTAACATCAAAAGTCTAAAAAAATCCAATATATGGCCACATGTGTTGTTTGCTATTTCGGCAAATTTGATTTAGAACATTCTTTAGTATCAAACGGCAAATTTAGAGTGTTTTCTTTTTTTTGTTGTTGAAGAATGAAAGGATTTAATGAAATGAAATGGGAAAAAAAAAAAAACAGTTTTAAAAGCAGTGAAATATTTTGGGTTTCAAAACGTTTTCCGCCCACAGCGCAAACTCACGCACATTGGAAAATTAACACTCGCAGTTGAGTGAATGTGAGCTTGAGTGGTTGTTTGTCTTTGTATGCGTCCCTGTGATGGACTGGTCAGTCTCCCCCACTCGTCTCCCACTGCCCTGCGAGAGATTAAGCGCTAGATAATGGATGGTTGGATGGACAGCAGAGTGAAGCTGCTCATCGTTGTAGACAGACTCCGTAACCTTTGCGGAGAGTGGGAATCTGAAAAATGTTGCTTTGAATTTGGATGTCAACTTTGACTTAAACCTTTTGATGTTAAACACACTACGCAGAACCTAAACACACACACACACACGCACACACATCCTCATGACCTTATCTACATTATCTACAGGAAAGAGATTCCAGTATGTGGAATAAACAACAAGAGTAATGTGAGACCGTATACACAATTTTATATAAGGTTGCACTAACAAACATATTTAAAAAAAAAAAAAAAAGAAGTATATATATTTGTATATAATTACGTTTTTATCAATAAAAATAAATATTAACAAACTTTTGTCATTCTTAAAGAATCACTTAGTGTATTTTTTTTAAGAAAATTTTTATGCAAAAATGTAAATTTTTTTTATCTTAATTCTGGGTAAATAATAATTTTATAAATGCCCTGGACAGTGAGTGTGATTTTTTTTTTTTTTTTTTTTTGGGTTTTTTTTTTTGGGGGGGGGGGTTTATAAATTGATATTGCATTATACAGACCATCCTGCTTTGAGATCCCATCCTGGTTTAACTGCTCATCAGTACCATAGCAGTCTTCACTAGATGGATGTGACTACAACATCTCTCACTCATATCTGGACATGTGGTATGGTAACTGTCCTCAGGAGCAGTCTGTGTCCCACAAATGTGTGATCAAAACATCTCTTCACACCTTTGTTCAGTGGAGAGGGTAGTGGTCTAGAGTAGTTGTCCCAAACCTCCAGGCATGTGGACATGTACTGATCCATAGGTTGGTCTGTCCATAGGCCAGGCTGCAGAGAAATAATACTTCCCCTGGGACCCGTCTCTCTATGACTTACACTTCATCCAGACACTGGTCCCTGTCACATCTTACCTCTATCCACTAAGTTTTCAAAAATAAAATGGCCAGGATTCCAGATCTAGTAGATCTACTAGAACGGCCATGAGCTTATTGTGATGCTAGATTCTAAACTGCATAGACGTTCAATATATTAGTAAATAAAAGTGAAGTGATTTTTTTTTTTTATAACAACCTTCTAAAAAGCTGAAATTTGGGCCATAAAAATAATATCCATGGGCCCCAGATGGTCCCCTGGCCTGAGTTTTGACATTCCTAAGTATAAAAACCTGCATACATGTGGACGTTGTGATTCTTAATCAGAAAAATCTCACCCAACTTCACAAAGAAGTCGGATAAAACATGTTGCGCTGGAATGTTTATATTGTCTCTCGCCACATTTATTTTATTCTCATTGATACACTTTTGTTTTGACAGTGAGTTAAAAAAAGTTTTTTTTTTGGTCTCATTCGTCTGGTGTCACACACACACACACACCTGGAGTCTCTCCCCTTCTCCCTGCCTCTGGAATGCAGCATTGGTCGTCTGTTCCTGCTCATCCCCATGAGCAGTCGGCCATCTGTCCTCGTTCCTGCTCCCACTCTAAACATTTAGCTAGTTTTGGCAGATTTGTTGATTTTTGTCCCCTCGTATTTTCCCCCTTGTTGCTGTAAAACTGATACACACTCTTTCAATTAGACATCCTCTATCCCTCCATCAGCCTCGGCTCCAGTAGGAGGGTCTGTGTGTGAGGTGTGCGCAAGTGCGTTGTATATTTTATTAGCGAAGTGAAAACACACACACTGGCTAACATTGTAGAGGAACCATCTGCAGTCATGGACAGGTTCGGCTCAAGGTTACCATGTAGCTCCAGCATTCTTAGTAGCGATGGATTATCATGTAATGTCTTGTGTAACTGCACGATGGGAATATTGGAGCTGACGTGGATTTCTAAACAAGTGTTTCATATACACAAAGAGGGAGACTGTTGCATGGGGCAACAAATGAATCCTGTTTAAAAGAATTAGGATACTGAAGAAGCCAACTGAGTCAGAACTGGATCTGGCCTTGATGTGTCAATAGGTCCGTGGCAGATCCCGATTACGGGTCAGAAACTGATTTCCTCTGTAGGGTGGAACAGATCGGGAACAGATGAGGATCACAGATTTAGAACAGACTTGGCCCAGGATCTACCTGTCATACAGCTGCTTATCTGACCCAGATCTGATCTGACCGATAAAGAAAAGAAAAGAAAGCGCACCCATTTATCCACCGTCTACTGATAAGTCCTTTTTAGTCATTAGGAAGGAGGAAGGAAGGAAATCAAAGTCTACCTTGTTGTGAGATTGTGATCCATGCCACTTGTGCATTACGGAATGTGACCTGTACATCTAACCCATCACCAAAATGATCAGTGGGCAGTTTTTGGCGCACGGGGAGCAGTGGGTGGGGACAGCACCATGCTTAGTTCACCTTAGACATAACTTGCCAGCTGGTGGAATTAAACCTAGAACCCTCCCGACTCAGGTCTTGTTCCTTAACCATGAGGCCACTCTTGCAAAAGTCACCTCAGAGAAAGGTGAGAGAAATGCGGTCTAGAAGAAAGCCCACTTCATACAGGAAGACCATTAGTTAAATGACTTGACTTGAACTTTAATATCTTCCTAAAATGAGACTAAGCACTCCGAGCAGACATTCTGGGGATGGCTCAATCTGAATCTTCGGATCCCTATTGGCTCAATATTGGTCAAATGTTGCGATCAAAAAAAAAAAAAAAACACTTCCCCCTAAGCCAGACCTGGGCAAACTAAGGCCCGGGGGTCGGATGCGGCCCGTTTGGCCTTTTAATCCGGCCCGCCAGACTTGTCTAAATTGTACTGTTAATTTATATTATCGTTATCCTTTTACCTTTTCCCTGCAAAGACGGCATTTCCCCAATAAATGGTCTCAAAGAGGCTAAAATAATTGCATTTTTTCAATACTTTACTCATCATTTATCTTAGTTCACGGAAATACTCAATCTCTCTGACCACGATCTGGCCCGTGACTCAGATTTTTGTACTAGCTATGGCCCGCTAGTCACAATAATTGCCCTGGCCTGCCCTAAGCAATGGAAGCTCACCTCATGCTTCAGGAAAGGAACGGTGTAGGATTGTTATGGATATTTAGGGGGTATTCCTAGCTGTAGTATTGGCATCAGTATCGGACATTAAAAAGTTCTATCCCTTCTTCAATCCACACCTGTTTTGCTGATTTGTACCATCAGTGTGTACTCTCAGAGAATAGAAAAGGGGGGAAGCGTTTAAAAGTCGGGTATGGCATCTGGCCCCATGTTAGCTGTTGCAGGTTAGCATTAGACTAATCCTACCAAAGACCTCCAGACAAGGTAGCTTGTAAAAATGCATTTAGGCTACGTTTAGAGTTAAAACTTAGCTTTGCCATCTCAACGTGGCTTTACACTAAGCTTACCAAGAGAAGTCGGAGCATGTGTTTCATGTTGGAAATAGACATTTTCTCTACCTCTGCAGTTGTAAATAACACAGTCCTCCAAGGCCATAAATAATAGTGTCACTCAACCATGCCCCATTCTCATGTCCTCTGCTTGCTCTCACCGCAGGCCTCTAGAACCGCCTAACCGAGGGGCCCTCGTCTTTGTGCCGCACCTTCACACACTTGCAATTGAGACAGGGCCATAAAAACGCCCCATGGAATGTTTTTGCAGAGCAGGACGGTTAAGTGGTGGAAATCCATGATCACAAACCCCAAGGACCTTTAATGGATGTTCTGGGAGCAGATAGAAGTGGGCTCCCCGTGTACTTGCTAACAAAATACATCACACATGGCTCAGGAGGACATGAAAGCACAAATGGGTGCATGCATGCACAAAGGCAGGGCCGTAGTTAGAGGCAGACAGTATTGATGGTTCCCTGGGGCATCGCATGGACGCATCTGTTTCTGTCCCGCTGACTCTCCACACTCATAATTTCAAGTAAGTCATAACACAAATTATAAACACGTATACCTCAACCGTGACGCCTAGGAATAACAACATAGAGTACACGCTGCTGATTTAGGGTACGCGGGGACTCCTAAATCTTTACCTTTGCTGCTTTCTTCTTTTTCTCCTCCTCCTTTTCCCCTCTCCTTTTGCTCTCCCATGCACCTCAGGAAGCTGTTGATCTTGGCCAACACTCACATCTGTCACTTTTGGTTATTCCCTTCCTACGTTTTTTTTTTTTTTTTTCTCATTCCTGCTAGTCTTGATCAGTTGCCACCGGTTACAGATTTAAAGATCTAGTACCATAAATTGTTTGAAATGAAAATAAAGAATCCATGTGGTCGCAGTAGGTTGAACCCCCCGGAGGTTACTCTGACTGTTTTGGTAGTGAACCTGCAGAAAAGAAAGTTGGAGTAAAAAAATCACAGTGGCAATCAACCTCTGTAATGGATTATGATGTGAATATCTTGTGGCAGATCCTACCTATGATATCAGTTTCCTCTCTCCAGACTTCCTGTTTTCACTCAAACCCAATATATCGAGCTAAGACATCACCCTTCTGCTGGATTGCTGTAGCATAGCTAAGCATTCTAGCATTCTAGCATAGATTGTCACCGAATCTTTAGACGATTTCATCTACAGCATACCTACTTACACATTAATGATATCCTCTAACTCAGTGGTGTCAAATCCATTTCTACCAGCGTCCACATCAGCCGTTAAATCCAGATTTAAGATTATCTTCCAATAAGTACTAGGTCATTTACCAATACTAGGTCCCTAATAGAATGGACTCTAAAAAATGATTTATTTTGAAAGTTTCATGGTGGGCACCTTGCTACCAGCCTGTTGTGTCAGATGCCAAGTCCTCAGAACGACAATAGTGGGGGGAGGGGTGGC
>JAFBJS010011370.1:0-13309 GCA_016785265.1 Paraplagusia blochii | reverse complement strand
CAGTGACCTTTAATCAGTCAGAGGCAGAGTCAGTGATAATTAACAAATATCAAGTTAGGTCAATGATATTTAATGCATCAGCTTCGTGATTAGGCACATGAGGCTGGCATGTAATTGGTTAATACTTTGGAGCTGACCTGTGATTGGTAAATGTTCACTGAGCTGGCCCGAGATTGGTCAAATACTGTAGAGGTGACCTGTGTTTGTTCAAAAATTGTAGATCTTTGCTGTGATTGTCAAAAAAAAAAAAAAATATCTGAGCTGTGAAAGGCCCAATACTATAGAGCTGGCCTGTGATTGGCCGATTACCACTGATTTGAGCTGTGATTAGTCAAGGTTTTAATGTTTATTTAACAGTTACATTGTTACCAAAAGTCACCGATGTCATGCACATGGGGCTTTTAGCCATTGGCTAGTTTGCAGCCCTGGTTGGGCATTTAAGAAAGTTAAAATAGGAGAGATAAAAAGAGAGAGAAGAAATAGAAGAATGCACACACATAATAAAAAACATTTACAATGTTTGAACCCCCTGTGCACTATAGTGTTTACAGTGTTGATCTTCTTTTAACCAGGTTTTTAGTTTTGTGGAGAATAGTGTGATGTTTTTTTGCGATTTCAGTTCCACTGGGAAAAGCGTTCCAGTGATAAACAGCTTTTACAGCAAAAGCTGACTGTCCCAGAGTTGTCCGACATCACTTAAATCTGCAGTTTCCATTTACTTCAGCCCTTGTCTTGACTCCCTCGTTGGTGTACTTATGAATGCTGTTAGACATGACAGGGGCAAGACCATTTAGACACTTAAAAATGGCTTTTGCAAATGAGAAATTTAAGTTTTCAAATGTTAACATCTTATGTTTTGAGATAATTTTACAGTGATGCCATTTCATTGGCTTTTGGTCAAAAACTTTAAGTGCCTGTTTATATAGTGAGACTAAAGGCTTAGTGGTAGATGCTGTGGCCTGGCCCCAAATAATTGAGCAGTATGCCATGTGAGATAGTATCATTGCATGCAGATATACTTTTGCAGCTTGATTGGACACACGTGGACAAATCATGCAAAAACAGTTAATATTTGTCTTAATGGTCTTTGTCATTTTTTTAACATGGGCATTGAATTTCATGTTGGAATCCAAAACCACCCTCAAATACTTATATTCATCTACTAGTTCTATTTGATGTTGATTGATAATTATTTTAAGATCCTTGTTTGTAGTTTTCTTTGTTGAAAAACACATTGAGACAGTTTGTAGCTGACCCCTGATTGATCAATACTATAGAGCTGGCCTGTTCTTGGTTAAATGCTGTGTAAGTTGCCAGCTGTATTTGACCAATCACAGCTGGCCTGTGATTGGTCATATATTTGCCAATTACCACTGATCTGAGCTGTGATTTATCAAGTAGTATAGAGCTGGACTGTGATAATCAATACTATGAAGCTGGACCAGTTATTGTTTATACAACAATAATCATCGCTGTGATTGGTTAAATAATATGGAACTGGCCTGTGATTGGTCATTACTTTGGAGCTGGTCTGTAATTGGTCTATGTCTACTGAGCTAGCTCATATGATAGGTCAAAATAGACTAATCTGCCCTGTGATTTGTCAAATACTATAGAGACTGACCTGTGATTGGATAATTGCGATTACTCGATACATTGGTGCTCTCTGATTGGTCTATGTCCAATGAGCTGGCCCGTGATTGGTCAATACGATGGAACTGGCTTGTGATCGGTCAATGTTCACTGAGCTTATCTGTGATTGGCCAAAGTAGACTAATATGCCCTCTGATTGGTCAAAGATTGTAGAGCTGGCTTGTGATTGGTTAAATACTATAAAGCCGGCCTGTGATTGCTCAAGTTTTTGCAGCTTGTCTCTGATTCATTATTAGGATGGAGCGGTCTTGTGATTGATCAATGTTCACTGAGCTTGTCTGTGATTGGTCAAATTAGACTAATATGGCCTGTGTATAACCAATGTCTTGGTTAAATACTATTGAGCTAACCTGTAATTGGTCAATACTTTGGAGCTAGTCTGTCATTCGTCTACTTACCATCTACCTAAGTGTGTCCTTCTGTGTTGCAGAAGGACACTGAGTGTACGCAGGCTGTACTGGCTGCCACTGCTCCTCGCCGCTCACCTGTAACTTTTAGCTCTTTAAAGTCTTTACGCTGTCCCGCTGCATCTCCCATCGCTTCTGTCTCATGGTGATAACCACCTTAAGGTTTCGGTTCTGGTCTGCTCTGCTATGGCTATTTTGCGGTACACCGCTGCGAAGCTCCTCCGGCTACATCCCGACAAGCCGGATGAATCTTATCTCCTCTCGGACTCTACTTTTGCCGCTCCGCCGGAGATACATGGTGGAGGTGGTGATGGTGGAGGTCTCGCGCTTCTTTACCGCGAGAAGTGGAAAGTCTTGCTGGCGCCTACTCCTGCATTTTCCTCATTCGAATTCACTGTGTGTCAACTTTCTGGACCAATCCCCACCTTCATCACATCTGTCTACCGTCCTCCAAACCCTAATACCCAGTTTATCATGGACTTCTCAGCTCTTCTCACTCACCTCTCCAACCTCTCACCTAACAATATTATAATGGGGGATTTCAATATCCACATGGACAATATAAACAACCCTGTGACCAATGATTTTACATCCTGTCTGGACAGCTTTGGATTCAAACAGTTTACCGAGGTTCCCACTCACACCAAGGGTCACACTCTGGATCTAATCTGCTGCTCAGGCGAAACGTCAGAAACCGTAACCAATTTGCAGGAAAACCTGTCTCTTATACACATCTCCCCTGTCTCATCTCATTCCGGAACATTAAGGACATCAACTTGGACTCTCTTTCCTCCAGTATTCAGCCCCTCCTAGATACCCACAATTTAACTCATCCTGAAGAACTGGTTAATCATTACAATTCTGGTCTACAATTCATTCTCAACTCTCTTGCTCCGCTCAAAACCAGGTCTGTCTCCTTCGTTCACTCCGCCCCCTGGTTTATCCCTGAACTTAGGCTCATGAAAGCCCAAGGTCACCCACTTGAACGGCTCTTCAGAAAAACTGGACTCACAGCTCATAAGGAAATGTACAAAAATCACCTGCTACTGTACAAAGACTGCATTACTCGAACAAAATCCATGTACTTTACTAGTCTAATCTGTTCACAACAATGTAGCACAAAATCACTGTTCTCACTATACAACAAGCACCTGATTCTCTCCCTCTCCATCTATGCTCCAACGAACTATGTAACTCAATTATGTCATTTTTTAACGATAAAATCAAAAATGTCCACCAGCAGCTCAGCTCACTACCCATCTCTGTTTTTCCCTCTGATCTTCCTCCTCCCGTCAACTCTCTCTCTTTTTTCCAGCTGCCTTCTATCTCAGAAATTTCTGTTCTCATCCTCAAATCGAAACCATCCTCCTGTCAGTTGGACCCTCTCCCCACTCCATTAGTCAAAGCCTGCCTCCCTTCACTGATCCCTCTAATCACTAATATCATTCACTCTTCTCTCACCACTGGTATCTTTCCTGCCCCGTTTAAAACTGCTGCAATAACCCCAATCCTGAAAAAGTCTGGTGCTGACGCCACTAACTTCAATAACCTTCGGCCAATCTCTAACCTTCCTTTCATTTCCAAAATCCTAAAAAAAACTGTCGCAACTCAACTTCACTCCCATCTCAATGACAATAATCTATACGAACACTTCCAATCCGGCTTCCGTCCTCTTCACAGCACTGAAACTGCCCTCATTAAGATCACCAACGACCTCCTTATGGCAGCTGACTCTGGTTTACTTTCAATTCTAATCCTCCTGGACTAACTGCAGCCTTTGACACTATTTGTCATTCCATACTACTCAATAGACTTTCTTCCCTCGGCATCACTCAGACAGCTCTAATCTGGTTTAATTCATATCTGTCAGACCGCACTCAGTGTATTCAGATCAAAACCTTCAACTCTCATCTCTCCTCTGTCACCTCAGGTGTGCCCCAGGGCTCTTTCCTGGGGCCCCTCCTCTTCATCATCTACCTTCTCCCACTTGGTAATATCTTCCGCAAATACTCCAAATAATTTCTACTGTTATGTGGATGACACCGAGTTCTACATTGCTAGTAATCCCAACTCCATCCTCCCACCTCCCTCCCTTACTGCCTGCTTAGCTGAAATAAAATCCTGGTTAACCTCAAATCTACTTAAACTTAACAGCAATAGACTGAGGTGATCCTCATTGGTACCAAAGCAACACTGTCCAAATCCAACAGCTTCTCCATAGATATTGACAACAGCTCCATCTCTCCCTCGTCACAAGTCAAGAGTCTGGGTGTCATCCTTGATAACACTCTGTCTTTTCAATCCCATATCAACACCCTGACCCATTCTGCCTATTTCCACCTGCGAAACATCAACCTCCTTCGACCCTCCCTCACTCCTCAAACCACTGCAATCCTGGTCCACAGCCTCGTCACCTCACGCCTCGATTTCTGTAACTCCCTTCTCTTTGGCATTCCCCAAAAATCCTTACATAAACTCCAGTTGATCCAGAACTCAGCTGCCCGTATAATCACCAAAACCCCATACTCCCACCACATCACTCCTGTCCTACAGCAACTTCACTGGCTCCCCATTAAGCTTCATATCTTATACAAAATCCTTCTGCTCACATTCAAAATTATCCATAATCTTGCGCCCACATACTTATCAGATCTTCTCCATGTGGCCGTCCCCTCTCGCTCACTCAGATCATCTTCCTCTGTCCACCTGACCGTCTCCACCTTCCGTCTCACCACCATGGGAAGTAGAGCATTCAGTCGCTCTGCTCCCCATCTCTGGAACTCTCTCCCCCCAACTATTAGAAACATAGACACTCTCTCACAATTTAAATGTTTTCTAAAAACCCATCTGTTTACCACTGCATTCTCATTGTAACACTTCTTAAATTTCCATATCCACCCTCTGTTGTTGTTTTTTGTTGTTGTTGGTTTTACTGTGTCATTACTACGTACTATACGGTGTCCTTGAGTGACAGAAAGGCGCCTAAAATAAAATTTATTATTATTATTATTATTATTAATATTATTATTATTTCCCCTAAGCTGGCTTGTATCGGTGAATACTTTGTAGCTGGTCTATCATTAAGATGGAGCTGCCCTGTGATTGGTCAATGTTCACTGAGCTTGCCTGTGATTGGTCAAATATTGTAAAGCTGACATATGATTGGTCTTATACTGTGGAGTTGGCATGTGATAGGTTAAATACTATTGAACTGGCGTGTGATTGGTCAATACTTTGGAGCTGGTCTGTTATTCGTCATTAAGATGGAGCTGGCCTTTGATTGGTCAATTCAAGGGATTCAAGGATTCAAGGAAGGTTTATTGTCATTGCAACACATTAGACATATGATGAACGAAATAAGTTACTCGGATCCGGATCAGGAGAGAGGGAGAAGAAAGAGAGAAGAGGAGAGGAGAAGTGGAGTAGTAATATGGTGATGACAATTGCATATCATTATGTGTGGGGGAGAGGCAACCGAACAAATGAATACAGTACAGTTCCAGTGGCAAATTACAGTGCCAGCTGATGATTACAGTTACAGGTTTCCACCAGAATTCAACAGTCTAACAGCTTCAGGGAAGAAACTGTTCCTCAGTCAGGTGGTCCTGCTTCTGATGCTACGTAGTCTCCTGCCTGAGGGGAGGCTGATGAACAGTGAGTTTGCTGGGTGGGTGGAGTCTTTCCTGATGCAGGAGGCCCGTTTCCTGCATCTCCTGTTGTAGATTTCTGTGGTGGAGGGGAGGCTGCGTCCTACGGTTCTCTGTGCAGCCTTCACTACCCTCTACAGAGACTTTTTCTCTGTTGCTGAGCAGCTGCCATGCCATACAGTGATGCAGGATGACAAGACGCTCTCCACCACGCATCTGTAAAATGATGTTAGGACTGAGCTCCCCAGTCCGGTATGCCTCAGCCTCCTGAGGAAGTAGAGACGCTGGTGGGCTTTCCTGATTAGACAGGAGGTGTTGGTCTTCCAGGTGAGGTCGTCTGAGATGTGGATGCCCAGGAACCTGTAGCTGGAGACAACTTCCACCGCTGTTCCTCCGATGTGTAGGGGAGGTCAGTTCTTCATCTCACGGTAGACTCCCAGCCTCCGTCGGAGCAGATTCATCTTATTGTCCAGTGAGCGAACATTCGATAGAAAAAGATTCGGGATCGGTGGCTGACCGGCGTTAGCTTTTAGCCTAGCCTGTAGTCCTCCACGCTTCCCCCTCTTCTGCTTCCTAGGACACCGCTTCCGCTTCCCCTCTGCGCGGCATACTCTGCTACGCCAGTCCGGTGTCCTCAGGAGGTGGAGTTCGCCCAACAGGGCCCTGAGTCCGGTCGCCACAGCTGTAGTTGTTGTTTTTGTCGTTGTCGTCGTCGCCGATGTTAAAGTTCAGTTATCAGCCGAACCTTTCCGCATATTGAGCAGTTCGGTTTGACTGTAACTTACCCTCACACTCCCACGAATTTGTCAAAGTTGTCCTCAGGGCCAACTGAGAAAGTCAGAGAATAGTGTCAGAGCCTGAGCTACTGCTCGCTGCCATCTTGGACATGTGATGATCACTGAGCTGGCCTGTGATGGGTTAAATACTATAGAACTAGCTTGTAATTGGTTAATACTTTGGTGCTGGTCTGTGATTGGTCTATGTCAACTAAGCTCACAAATGATTGGTCAAAACCTTGGATCTGGTCTGTGATTGGTCTACGTCTACTGAGGTGGGATTGTAAAGCTGACATATGATTGGTCTTATACTGTGGAGCTGGCCTGTGAAATGTGAAATACTATAGAACTGGCGTGTGATTGGACAATACTTTGGAGCTGGTCTGTAATTGGTCTACGTCTACTGAGGTGGGCTGTGATTTTTGAATAAGATTGAGCTCTCGTGTGATTTGTCAATGTTTACTGAGCTTCCCTGTCATTGGTCAAACTAGACTAATCTGCTCTGTGAGTGGTAAAAGATAAAAGAGCTGGCCTGTGATTAGTTTTGATTGGTCAATACTTCCAGCTGGTCTGTGATTGGACTATGTTCACTGAGCTAGGCTGTTATTGGTTAATACTTTAAGCTGCTCTATATTTTACCATATCCAGTGAGATTTGCTGTGATTTTCAATACCATGGAGCTCTTGTGTTATTGGTCAATTATTAGTGAGGTATCCCTTCATTGGTCAAAATAGACTAATCTACTCTGTAAATGGTCAAAGTTTGTAGAGTTGGCAAGTGATTGGTCTATGTTCTATAATCTGGCCGGTGATTAATGAATACTTTAGAGCTGGTCTGTGATTCGTCATTAGGATGGAGCTGGCCTTTGATTGGTCAATGATCACTGAGCTGGCCTGTGATGGGTTAAATACTATTGAACTGGCTTGTGATTGGTTAATACTTTGGAGCTGGTCTGTGATTGGTCTATGTCAACTAAGCTTACCAATGATTGGTCAAAACCTTGGAGCTGATCTGTGATTGGTGTATGTCTACTGAGCTGGGCTGTGATTGGTAAATATGATGGAACTCACATGTGATTTGTCAATGTTTACTGAGCTTCCCTGTCATTGGTCAAAAAAGACTAATATGCCCTTTCAGTGGTCAAAGATTAAAGAGCTTACCTGTGAGCTTACCTTGGTTAAATGCTATGGAACTGGCCTTTAATTGGTCAATACTTCCAGCTGGTCTGTGATTGGACTACGGCCACTGAGTTTAGTGAGCTTGCCTTTCATTGGTCGAGATGGATTATTCTACTCTGTGATTTGTCAAAGATTGTAGAGCTGGCCTGTGATTGGTTAAATACTATGGAACTGGCCCGTGATTGGTCAATACTTTGGAACTTGTCTGTAGTTGGTATATGTCCTTTAAGCTTCCCGTGATTGCTCACTACTTTTGAGCTGATCTGTGATTGGTCTATGCCCACTGAGCTGGGCTGTGATTGGTCAATATGATGGCTGTTCAATGGCTGGTGATAGGTCTATGTTCTCTAATTTGGATGGTGATTGCTGAATACTGCCTAGGCCAGCGGTGGCCTAGTGGTTAAGGGAGCAGACCTGGGTGGCATGGCCCTTGTTTCGAATCCCCCTACCGCCAAGTTACTGCTGAGGTGCCCTGAGTACGGTATCGTCCCCACTCACTTGCTCCCCGGCGCTCATTAGCTGCCCACTGCTCACTTTGATGATGGGTTAAATGCTGAGGCCAAATTTCGTTGTGAGCTGTGGTGTGAATCACGATGACACAATGACAAAAAAAGAAATTTACTTACTTTACTTATACTTTTTAGCAGGTTTGTGATTAGTCATTAGGATGGAGCTGGCAATTGATTGGTCAATGTTCACTGAGCTTCAAAATTTTATATTGCTGTGTGTATAATGATGTGTGCTGTGCTTACTTAATTCATTAGATTATCAGTCACACAATGTGGTGAAGAATTGTGTATTATGAACAGACAAAGTGTTGGATGACATTCATGTGCAGGGTCACTATAGAATTGCAGAAAGTTTAGTATCCACGGTATGCAGTGTTGGGAGTAACGCGTTACTTGTAACGCAACTACTTTTCTCAGTAACTAATAACGTAACGCGTTACTTTACCATTTAATAACGCCGTTATAGTTACTTTTTAGTGAAGGGGCCTGTTACTGGTTACTTAAGGTACTAGGTACTTATGTGTTTTTCACCACCTGAACGGCACAGAAAGCAAGCGTGTCTGCTGGGTATCATTGTGTGTGGTAACTCTTACAGTCATGGTGTGAACCTGTGTGAAACTCGTGCGCTATGTGAATCATTATGTTGAAAAGGGGCGATGATTGGTTGACATAGTTTCATGCTAAGCCAATCAGAACGAGACCTGGGCGGGTCTTCTTGCCTTTTAGGGAAATAAACAGTCTCACACACACAGATGACGCGGTACAGCAGCACACACCCACAGGCAAGACGACAGCAAGTGTCAAGTTGATAAAATAAAATGCCTGTCAAAATGTCTAAACATCTATTTTGTTTTTATTGTACTGTAATGTACAGTGAACGTATAACTTATTTCCAGACTCTAATTGCAGCGCTGCTCCCTGCAGCTTCACTGTCTCACTCTCTCACATCCACACAGCTCTAACCACGCCTCCCCACACTGGGAAACATGAACCCTATAACTGCTGTATAAAACCTTATAACCATTACAGTCCCGATAGATTTCATTATGATAGTTGCTACAGAGCTCAACACTAAACTGTTCATAGGGCATCATTGAAATACTATGAAATAAAAAAAACTACTTTAGAGTGTTGTTGGGGGACATAACCAAAGATTATTTCTGTTTTCAATATTTTCAAAATATTCCACTGTCTTGGAGAAAATCAAAGGAAACAAAGTAACTGTATTTGGTTCCTCGCCCATATGTGATTAAAAATGTATATGTAAAATTTACAATAAAAACACCTATAAGATGAAAGGAACATGTATGTTTCACATTTGAGCATCAGTCTTATAACAGATGTGCTGATCCAGACTCCTTCAACCAATCAGCAGGTACACTCCAGGTACCTGTTGATTGGTTGAATGACACAGTCAGGTGATTTGTGATGTTGGGTAATCTCTTCTGAATAGATGTAATCTCTTCTAAATGGCTGAGTGAGGACCACATGGTTCTTGACCTCACTGAGGTAGAGGAAGGGGGCCATTTGTAAAGGGTGAGGAAATTTCCAAAAACAGTCACTTTCCCTATAAAGTTTAATGTGTTTTCAAATTAAAGTAAAGTAATTAGTTACTTTTATAATTTGGTAACTAGTAACGTAACTAGTTACTTTTTCAGAGCAGTAACTAGTAAAGTAACAAGTTACTTTTTTAAAGTGAGACAACAGAGATTGGCACCTGGGTAACATACACAAGGCACATTCCCAAGACCGATTTAGACACAACATAAACTGGGGCCTAGATAATAGTACATAGTAACAAAATGTATCCATGTCAATGCCAAAGCACAGGAGCACAACATTCTACATTTCAAAGGTTTGACAAATGTCTTGAATGTCATGTGATATGACTGTCTGAGAATGTCCAAAAAACTGTATAAGAAGAGCACACCTGTATCAGTATTTGGGATTTGTTGGTTCGTGTTGGACCTGCCATGGTCAGAAACCTTTTGATACAATAAATCCCCCGAGACGGAGAAGTGTGTCCTGGCCTGCTTATTTGTAGACAACGCTTTCTACAATATCATTGGTGACCCTGACGTGATCGCTTGGACCTGCGGACTGGGACGGCTGGGCTCCTCCACGGGATCTGCTGTGCTGAGGCGCCACAGGTAGGAATTTTCCCTCTTATTATAGCACATGCTTGTCCTTTGTTGGCGTCCAGCCTTGCCTGGTAATCAATAAGGTTCATGCTAAATTGAACTTAAAAGCAGTAAGGGACATTTCTCTCACTGTCTCATAGATCCTGCATGCAGGGACAGCTGCTAAATTTGAACTTCAAGGTGCGCTGTGTATTCGTACAGATTTTGGAACATTGGATTAGGCAGCAGCTGAAAACTGGCCAGAATGGGAAAGCCGCAGTAGATGTCTGACTGTGGTGTACAGTAGATTCTGACTGGACTGATGTGATGTGAAGTAAAGAGAAGATATGAGACATTGTTGAGTGTGTGTGCGTGAGATGGCTCGCCAAACCCCCGGCAGTGTTAAAGAGATAAAGAGAAAAGGGAGAGTGGTGGTGAGTAAAACTGGAATTGTGGGTCATTTCCAAGAGTTTGGAATTGACATATGGAGGGACGCACGCTTTAGTGTAAAAACTATGTAGGATATGCTTACATGTTGACAGTACGAACAAAGGCTGATCTCCTTTGGAACTACAGGGTCACCTAAATGATTTTATATATACGTGAAAAGGAAATTTCACTAGATTTTGGGCAAAGACCTGCTGGAGAAGCTAAAAGAGAAAAAGTGAATAGAGGAAAAACACACACACACGTGTAAAATAAAAATGCAGCGCAAGCAACTCAGAGGTCTAGTAAGGCTCATATACAGGTCATTCCAGTTGGCAAAGGAGTAATTTTGGCTTATGCGCTTTTGTGTAATGTCATATAACCAAATATAATCACTGTACATATCTTTAGGGAAGTCATATGTAAGATTCCAAAGTCATTGGTGGTTTAACATCTAAGTCTGTGTTTATGGACACCTGATGGTGTAATTGAAGTTGCTGAAAATTGGAAATTTATATCTGGCACATATTTGCTTGGAAATAGCTGTGTTGGTTGACCAAAAAGGTTTTTCTTTTGACTGGTGTATCTGACTGACTTTTTCTGTTTTTCTCCCTCATCCCCTTCCCTGACTGAAATGACTGAGGACTGTGTGTTTGAATGAGGGCCGGAATGTTCGTGTGTTAAGTCTAAAGCGTCTGGTATTTGTTAAACAAAGCCCATTATTGAAGTGTTATGAATATTTGTTTTTGATCATTGAAATAGCAAGCTTTCAAGGTTCTGTGGAAAAAACAATAAATAGATTTGTATTACAGTAAAAACATTGTGGAATTGAAATTGCGTTAAAATTGGTTCTAAAAAAGTGGCTGTAGTTAAAGTTTTGTAACCGTAAAAAATTGTTGGGTTTGGCTGGTCAGAGAAACTTTTGATGTGCTGCAATTTTTGAATGTGTTGCCATTTTGAAAATTGGGCGTAGTTTAACCACCATCGTATTGTATAACCCAGAAGCCATTTTGAATAAACAGGAAGTCTAATCGCCATTTTTGAAACAAATATTGGGCAGTTAAAAAAAAAAAAAAAAAAAAAACCTTTAGCATAAAACATCAGAGCTACTCAATAGGGTAAGATCAGCATTACATTAGCATAGCACAACTAAATAACAAGTTAAGTAGCATCAGGCTAAATAGCAACATTAGCATCTCCACTAGCACATTAGCATTTCTATTGAGTTTAAGTATAAACTAGCATAGCCTTATTAGCTTAACTGATGCTAGGCTAAGTAGCCATAGTTGTAGCATTAGCATTCTAAATACAGGAAGTAAGAAATAACAGATTACCATAACAATAAAAGCTAAATTAGCTTAGCTGGTAGGATTGTTACAAAGATTTAAATATGAGCAAAGCAGGACAGTCTTATTGGCTGAATTTAGAACCAACTGGTATAGATTTACACAGAGAATTGTATCGGACTCAAGTACAGGAATTAGAGGAAGATAAAGATGGTTACTGTGACAGAATAGGAGACAGAGAACTCTATCAGACTCAAATACAAGAGTTAGAGGAAGAAATAGATGTTTACCATTACAGAATAAGAGACAGATGGACAAATGAAGAACTTGAATAAGGGCCAGAGGTTTCCCAACCATCAAAAACTACTAAACCAAAGACAAGGGTACAGACCCTGTCTCTTATGTATAAGAGACAGAAGGCACCCAGGGGCATTATGTGCTGTGGCAAACGGTTGATCTTGCAGGACTTGTCTCCAGACTGCCTGACATCTATGAAGGAGCAAACAAGTGGATAAGAGCATTTGAAGAAGAGACTGTGGGCAAAATGTTGGCTTTGGTGACATTAAGGCCATATGGGTCAGATGCTTTGGAGCCCCAACTATGGAAAATCTTCTCAGACACAATAACAATGGATGGATACTAGACCTAAGAGCAGATGGAACTGAGTTCAATGTATATTGCACCATGTTGCGGACAGTGTTGAAGAATGAATATCCCACAAAAGTAGATCCAAAGGCTCTCAGGCGGCAGGCACTCTCAGATACTGAAAACCCTGCCGCGTACATAACCAGGCATGAAACACTGGAAGCAGGAGACTGAGAGGAGGAGATTGAAAGAAGCCCAGTTCTTGTGACATTGGTCAGAAGTGCCATAGTGGAAGCAATGACGGCACAGTTCAAGCCAACACGTACGGAGGGCCTGGGGATGGGTCAATGCAATGGGAACCCAGTAGTCCGGCCAGCCCCTGGGGAAGACATAATTCTGGATACTAGGGATGCCCAGAGAATCCTGAGAGGGAGGACCAGTTTCCCATGTTAAACGTGGAGACTGAAATTCCAATTTTAGTCTCAGAAAAAATAAAAAACACCTGTTAATCTGATTGGGAGAGATGCATTGTGCAAACTAAATATGACAATTATGTGTTCAGAAGTAGGTATAATCCAAAAGGCATTGGCACAGACTGTCAAATGACCATTCAATCAGAAAGAGCAACAGTTTTATTGGTTGGGAGACATCAAGGTACCAGTGTACCAGAAACATCTGAATTAAAATCAGCAAAACCAGTAACCGTAGATTTGCAACCAGGA
>JAFBJS010011368.1:195650-211888 GCA_016785265.1 Paraplagusia blochii | reverse complement strand
TAATGTAAATCTTGGCAGAATTTAATGTTTTTGCAACGTTCTAGTATTTTTTTTTTAATGCCAGAACCAAGCAGCCAGTGCCGTACTGTGGACTAATGGCAATGTAATGAACAGGGAATTAACTAATAATTATAAACTAATTAGTTAAATGAACTGCTCCTCTGATAAGACAGAGTCACTTCTGAATTAATGACAGGCCGCTGAGTGTCTCTTCTCAAGGATAGCATTTTAGCATTTATACATGTTGAAAGTATAACTTAGTCTAACAAAAGATTGAATAAATAGATGTGTATTAATGTATGTATATGTGTGTGTGTGTGTGTGTGGTATTTAAAATCGCGTTGATATAAATGCTTAATTATTTAACTAATGTTATGTATATGTAGTAAGCTCAGTATATAAATCCATGAACATATACTTATATACATATATAAGCTCAGTTCACTTATCATGTATCGTATATGGTTAAGTCATACAAATATAAATAATTATTTACATCTAGGTGACTTGTACTAAGGTACTACTACTATAGGCGGCACACTTGAATATAAATTATTTATATACGTTATATATATGTATATTATATATATATATATACATAAAAATGTTTTATTTTATATACTTATCTGTTTGGGAGGCTTGGTATATGATATTTAGACATAAATATCAGCATAATCATATATGTGTATATGTATATGCACACAAATATATATATACTCAGTAGTGGCTGGGATATCTAACTATATACATCTATTTATATATTTATTATTATTTATAAGTTTAAGTCATGTGAATATACATATTTATTCATATCTACATTATTTGTACTATGGCATTATGTATGGGAGGCTCACTTTATTAAATATATATAAATAATATATTTGGATATATGTAAATGTATATAGAGTAAGTATTCAAAGTCCCGTAAATATAAATGTTTAATTATCTACATGACTTATGTCTGAGGGGGCTCAGTATACAGTATATGTATAAATACATATGTACTGTATATTCACATATTTATCTCTTTAGTCAATGCTGGTAAATATATATAACATAGTTGTTTAAGTCAAGTAAAAATAAATGTTTGTCTTTTAATTTATTATCTGTGTTATATGTACTATATCATATATTCCAACAAAATATTAGTGCATGACCCTTTTTTTTGGTGGCAACTTTTATTTTGGCCACACAGTATATATATATATATATATAAACACACAAAATATCTTAATTTATTCACATACTTATCCTTCCAAAAACATAATAAAAAAAAACAAAACAGGACATGTACATACAGATAAATATTACCAGCGTAGGTACAGAAAACTATGTGCTGCATTGCGGCTATTTTGCACGTACACGCGACTAACTTTAAACACAACAATGACAGAAGAGGGGAAAAAACAGCCAACTGTAATGTGGTGCTGATGATGTCGCTGGCTGTTGTAGATAAGAATTTGCTTGGAGGGGATTTGATTAGAACTGTGTGGCTATGAAACACTCCTTCATCTTGGCCTTAAATTAAATTTCTATGCTGGCGTTTCATATAAAACACTCTCTGCTACTGAACTCTATCATTGGCCGGTGGAAAAAAAAAAAAAAAAAAACACAACTTGTGCAGAATAAATCATGTGGACAGAGGTCTTCTGTATCAGTGGGAATGTAACCTTTCAGATGATTTCTGTGGAAAGTCTTTGTGCTTCACCTTGAGAAGGTTGACTGAACGTGCAGCCTCTCTTGGTACTTTGGGTGGTGCACGTGGCCTAACAAGAGTCCTGTCGCACTCTTATAATGGGTGCTTTGTTAGTCAAACATCTGTTTTAACCCTTGAGCCAGTATTAACAAGGTTAACGCTCACGTCCTGCTGATTTTTTCTCTCCTAAATACCAGATGAAAATTTTATGAAATAGAATCCCGATATGCATGGAAGATTAGACACGTTGCTTTTTTAAAAATTATATATCCAAAATAGACTAGTAAACATTAACACCTGGCAGATTGAGTTTCATTGAGATAAGAAAGCCGCCCTTTAAGTGTGTATAAAAAGACATCTACCTTGGTCAACTTTGGGTAGACATATGGGTAGATAGATTAATTGATTAATTGATTGTTGGATGGATAAATGGGTAGGTAGGTAGGTCCTTCTGTAGGTAAGTATTCAGATTGAATGGTAGGTAGGTAACTCTTTGAATAAATAGGTAGGTAGGTAGCTCGATAGGTAGGTATGTAGGTAAGTATATCGTTGATTGATTGATTGTTTGATTGATTGATTGATTGGTTAATTAATGTTGGATGGACAAATGGACAGGTACCTAGGTTGTTCTGTGGGTAAGTATGCAGTCGGTAAGTGGCTCTTTAAGTGGGTAGATTGGTAGGTAGCTTGATAGGTAGGTATGTAGGTAAGTATATCGTTCGAAAAGTAGGTCAGTAGTTGATAGGTAAGTAGTTAGGTGGCTAGATTGGTAGGTAACTTGATATATAGCTCGATAGGTTGTTCTGTGGGTAAGTATGCAGTGCGAAAAGTAGGTAGGTAGCTCTTTAAATGGGTACGTAGGTAGGTAGCTCCATTGGTAGGTAGGAAAGTATGTAGTTCAAAAATTGGGTAGGTAGTTGATAGGTAAGTAGATGGGGTAGGTAGCTTTAAATGGGGCCCAATAGGGAGATAACTCCATAGGTGGGTAGAACGATAAGTATGAAGGGCGCTCGGCAGATAGGTGGATGGGTAGATAAATCCAGATAGATAGATAGATAGATAGATAGATAGATAGATAGATAGATAGATAGATAGATAGATAGATAGATAGATAGATAGATAGATAGATAGATAGATAGATAGATATTAGATGTGCGACTATCTGGTGATTGGGTATTCGCTGCGACACGAAACCAATTTCGCTCCCCGTTTGCGTTCACATTATAAACTTACGTGCATTCGCTCCTCAACTAATGCGCATTAACTAATCTACCTGCTCTATTTCTTCCTCCAAATTGCACATGCGTTTGTTGACAGAATTCATGTTGAATTAAACTGCATATTAACGAGATCTCGTTATATAACCATGTGATCAAATTGAAACTGGACCATGGTTAGACTAACCATTGCTCCCTTATTGTGTGTGAATGCAAAGCACCGAATGCGCTGCGAATTCCAAATTAAACTGAGTGACTGAAATTAAAGTGAATCGAATGCGGATTATTTGATACGGGATCGAATCCAGAATAACCTACTTCAATATTCGATTCCGAATTGAATGAGAAAACAGTGAATGATCACTTCAAGCTAAACACCAATCTATTTTTTCTCTCTCTAACACATACCATATCACACTAAATTTCCACATTTAATGTTGAATGAAATTTTATTAATGTTATATGGTTTACCAGGCAGGTGTCAGGGAAACACTGAACGAAGGAGAGGTAGCTGAATGAGGAGATGACCCCAACACACTGTAGGTTTGTTCTGGCTGTTCATTTAGTATACATCTGTAATTATTGTCAAACACTGTGTTTTTTTTATTTTGTTGACAGCTCTTATTCCATGCTTATAATCTCATCTTATTTCTTGAACAGATGTCTGGCCCCCACCCAGAAAGAAGACAGCACTAAAGCAGCTATTTGGAGAGTCCCTAAAGGGCGCGAGGAAGAAAGCTGAGGATGGAATTGAGTTTCTTTAGGTCTATGTGGAGTTGTGTAGCTCTGGTGCTTTCAGCTTTGGCTAATAAGTACTAGTCCAGCAACTAGTGTTTCGTCTGATCCAGTCCTTAGCACAGCAGGGGATGTTGCTACTATCCTGCAGTTTCCTACACTCTTATCATGTTCATTTCAATTTATTCAATTTATTTGTATAGCGCCAAATCACAACAGACGTTGTCTTAAGACGCTGTACATGGTTAGGCCAAAGCATTTATTACAATACTACAGAAATACAGAAATAGAAACCCCCAACAGTACACACAATGAGCAAGCACTAGGCATCAGTGGAGAGAAAAAAAAATCCCCTTTAACAGGAAGAAATCTCTGGCAGCACCGGACTCCAAGATGTGCAGTCATCTGCCTCGTGGAGAGAAACAGGAATGAGGAAGATAACACAGTGGATAACAGAAGCAACAATTATGTGGAGGTGGAGCCGGATCCTGAGAACTGAAGGAAAGAGAGGACAGGAAGGAGACGCGCTAACTCATCAATTGATATCCTGCAAAAAAAAGGGCTTGAAAAAGACAAATCTTGGTTAAATTGTTTGGATTTGAAGAAGATGCAATGTGTCCATTTATGTCAATTTACAAGTCATTATAGTGTGTGAAATCCACTGTGTTCAAATCTTCTGGCTTCTTCTGTTGATCATTAACCAACATCTTATTCTTTGTTTACCTTATATGGAAATGTAATGCAGCCTTAACTGTTTCACCTAAAAGCATGGCTGGAAATTTATTACACAGGTTTTGCGATTTGTTCACAATCTGCACAACAGAGATTTTTATGAAAGGATAATGGATAAGGAAAGGATACTTCTATCAGTTCCCAAGATACCTGTGAATAATCTATCCTTTCTACATAAAGTAGAGTGTTTTAGAACAAATAAACTCACCCTGATCTCTGTTGTGTGTTTGTCATGTGTTTCAAAATAAAAGGTGCACCCAGTTTTATTGCTTTATTCACCATAACTTAAAAAAAATCTGTTATTTCATAAATAGTTAATATGTCAATCAGTCAAGAGCATAGGCGTAGCCACAGGTGGGCCCGGGTGGGCCTGGGCCCGCCCACTTGTCAGTCAGGCCCATCCCATCCAATGAGAAGGCTGACCACGTCATAACGAGGGATGATGTTTATTATCAAACTTGGGCTATAATACATTTGGGTCGGGCCCCACTGATTTTTCGGGGCCCACCCATTTTATGGTTTCGCCCCTGGTCAAGAGGCAGAGCTAAGAGTTAAATGTTTGGAAAGCTAGAGAATAGAATGATCCTAGAGATAAAACTACCAGGCAGGAGACAGAAGGATGATTGCTGGATGCAGTGAGGGAGGACATGGAGGTTGTTGAGTTGGAGTTAGAGTAGAAGATACATGTCAGTGAAGGTTCTCAGTCATCCAGGTCATGGTCAAGGTTAAAGAATTGAGGATATAAACTTCTGTTACTCCCCACTAACAGTTAGAACTGAAGAAGCCTCCTGGATGAGAGGTGAAACCAAAAAACTGAATGTCCAGTTGCCTAACTGAACTCTTTAACCCAGATACAGATACAGATACAGAGAACAAGGGTAGATGGAAAACGTTGATTGGCTGTGGACATACCTGAAAAAGGGACAAGCTGAAAGGAAAAGAAGAAGATGTTGGCAGTGCATCATGATGGGTATTGTTAAGATTTAAATTCCTTTTTTTGTCATTGTGACGTTGTGACTCACACCACCATGCACAACGAAATTTGGCCTTTGCATTTAACCCATGAGCACCTTTTGAGCGCCCGGGGAGCAGTGTGTGGGGACTATACCATGCTGAGGGCACCTCAGCAGGAACTTGTTGATAGGGGGATTTGAACAGGGGACCTTGCAGACCCAAGTCCGCTCCCTTAACGACTAGGCCACCACTGCCAATATTGTATTGCTTTGATAAGGAAGATTCCAATCCCTGTTGTCATTAGATTGAGTTCTGACCTCATTTTCAAAGACTTCCTTCAATTCTTCCGAGCAGTATATTTATAAAAAGTATCTTCCCAAGCATTAGTGCCGGTATGTAGGCAGAGATGCTGCTCTTCTGACTTGTGAGTGCTTGTGATTGGTGCAGGCCATGAATCAGATTCTGTGAACGTAATTTCACGTTAGCATGCACCGCTGGACGCGTGTTTAATCAGGGCGGCAGCTGTGTGTGGAGCGGCGTGAATTCGTGCTTCATGTGGCCGCTTCTGTAAACATATTGCATAATGTAATTGCCTCTAACAAGACAGTTCCCGCCCTGCGTGATCGACAACGGCAACATCCACGGTCATTACTGGACAGGCAGGTCAGCAGCTGAGTTGTTTCTTGTTCTCATGCACGGATTACGTTTTTTAACAGTCGGTTATTCAGTCATATAATCCACCTCTGTGTGTAATTTACAGAACATTTCTCCGTTTTACATTCCTTTACGTTGCACACATTCATCTCCTTTTCTTTCCTTCCTCTCCATCTGTCACAGTTCTCCTCGACCCCTGCTGCTGCTCCTTTCTCAGCCTCCTGCTCTTCCTCCTCTTCCAATCACTGTGCAGTCTTCAGTTGTTTTCTTCACCGCTCTCTTCTTCCACAACTCAGCGTATGAGCATCAGATGCGGCGCGACCACTCCTAGAGGGCCTGCAGCGTTCCCTGTCACCGCCACTCTCTTTCATTCATCTACACCCTCCTCCTTCCACTCCACTCTCCGCTTTTCTTACTCCCTCAGCCTCGGGCTCCAGTCTGGACACATGTACGTGGACGGCCTTCAGCTCACATTAAATAAATGTGCTTTTGGCAGAGCCTGCAGGGACAGGGATTGATACTGTGTTTGTGTTAGCGTTTGATTTTTTTTTCTCATGTGTGTTATGTCCACCTGTGTCGTTAACATCACACAGCCCTCTGTAGCTATGACCCACCTCGCTGCACTTGTAACCTCAAATCCATTAACATACAACACACACAATGTAACAGCCTGAAGCCCCAGGACATGAATATCATCACAGCCATCATCATACAGCGTGAGTCTGAGTTCCCGTGTAGACAGAAGCTCGATGTGTGTCATCTTTCTCTATACAGTCATATACAATCTCCAGGAAATGACATTGGGAGAGCTCTTATGGCTTCATTTTTTTTTCAAGCATGTAAATATTGTCATGTGGGTCATCAGATAAATGGGTAGAAAATGTAGATACATGACTTTTGAATTTTATCTAATCTAATTCAGATGTTTTCTGGTTGTTCATGGAACTGAATTCAAACACAAATCCATGAGTCATTGTCTTAGTATGGGAATAAAATGAATGGAATGGGTTTTTTTTGTGATTTTTTTTTAAATTAAATTTTTTGAATACAAAATTTTGTTTAAAAACATCACAAAAAAAATGTTTTTGTGTGTGTTTGTATTTCTTTAATTCTTACCAGTACATTAGAATTGTGTCATAGTGAATGAAAACTAAAGAATATTGTACTTGAATATTTCATACTTTACCACTTTTTGTAATATTTTGACTATTGGTCCAGAATAATCGCAGACGACTAAATGGAGTAGGTCACTAGAAGACGTTTTAACTCTTATCAAAAAAGCTTCTTCTGTTAAGCATATTGGATAAGAAGTAAAACATGTGGCAGAAAACTCTAGAGCAGACCTGGGCAAACTAAGGCCCGGGGGCCGAATGCGGCCCTTTTGGCATTTTAGTCCAGCCCACTAAACTGGTCCAAATTATACTTATAATTTATATTATGATTATCCTTCTTTCTTTTCCCTGTAAAGTTAGCATTTCCTCAATAGATAGTCTAGAAGATACTTAAAGCATTTGCATTTATTCAACACTTTGCCCATAATTAATCTTAGTTTACAGAAAAACTCAATCTTTCTGATCCTGACCTTGCCTGGGACTCAAATTTTAGTACCACCTGTGGCTTGCAGGTCAAAATAATTGCCACAGCCTTCTCTAGAGCAACGCTGCCACTCTTCTACTTGAAGTACTTTTTAAGACTAACTACTGAAATTTTTTAAAAGGCAACTTTATTCATACAAATCCTCCTATCATCTATTCGTCTTCATCCACTTGGACATAGCAGAGTCTTAGGTGCAGCAGTGTCCATGACCTACCTGTGAGTGGTGAGCCCACTGAAAGCTCTAATTACAGTTAAAGGAGAAATTATTAAAAACTTTGATGAGTTCAATTATCAAGCTAAAGCTAAAAGCTAAAAATCTAAAAAAACAAGCAAAAAGCTAAACCTTTGATATTTCATGTTAGTCACCAGCCAACAAAACTACAGTGATTAATCCATTACTGTCAAATAACTAAAGATAAACGTATTAAATTTGTGAATAAAACTAAATCAGCAAAATTATTCATTAATTGCCTTCTTCAACACAAAAAAGTGTTACTTTAACATCCGATCGATCTGATAGTCACAACCACACATTCAACAGTCAGTGGTCAATGTTCCATACTAAAACGAAAACAGCATTAGGGAAAATGTTTTTTTCCTATAAAACAGTCAAAGAATGGAACAAAGATAAATGGGGTAATAAACTACAAAGATCTTAAAAAAAAACCTTCAAATGAGGAGAACATTTTCCAAAAACACAAACATGTAGGCAATACAATGAAAACCACAAAACTAACTACATTGAAGGATGAAAAGGATGAGCACATATGAATAGATTTAATTTATTATATTGATATCATTGATGTATTTATCACTGCAGCAGTTTTGTACTATGTGTTTGGCTGTTTGTCTCAGGGATTGCAGATGGAGATTAGTTCTAAGACCTAAAATCTGATACAAAGCATATTTTCTGTGATTAGTGGCCACATACATTTTCTTGGTCAAATTAATCTAATAAAATAAACAAAAGTTTTGAATATCAGTTCTGTGAAAAAACGGAACCAAGTGTGTTTTTTTTTTTTTAATTCGCCAGAAGATAAATAAAAAAGGTTCTTGTTGAGATGCTGCAGTTGGAGAAACATCTTGAGAGGGATCTGCTTTCCGGTGGTTGGTATACAGCAGCTGAGAAACTATGGATAGTTCAAGTTAAGTTTTCTTATTTTTGTCCATTTTTCACGACACTATTCGTTATTTTGTGCAGCATTTCAATACAAATACATGGACTGGTTGAATGTTAAAAACTACAGTGAACAAAAGGATGAAGCTGTTTTCTGGTATTGACTGTAATGATGTAAAGTGTGACCTTTACCATAAAGATTACGGATTATGCACCTAACGTATTGGCTCAGCACCTGACTATGTGGCTAAAAAATCTGTCCCAGAATCAGGAAGTGAATAAATATTTATCTTTCTTTGGTTTTGTGTGTACAAAAGTGTATGGATATTTCATTGATTCATTCATTCCTGCTTCTGGATTCAAACCTTAAGCCTTGCAGATTGCGCAGTCAGCTTCCTTCACCACTAGGCCACAACTGCCGCCCTTGTATGAATATTTGTCAATTTTTTTTTTTTTTTCTTCTTGCAGCAGCAGACTTGCAGCAAAAGGTCATGCGCTTTAACCTAAAATTCATGGATGTCATCAATGCCAACTGTGGAGAAGGGTTGCAGCAAATGTTGTTTTTACATCACAAACAGCAACCTTTTCACCGCACTACAGAGTGACTGGCACTCAGATGGAAAAGATTTACATGCATGCACAAAAACACGCCCACTGTGTGCACAGGTGACATTTTAGAAGAGGAGATAATGCAGCAGAGACATGTTATTTATTAGCCAATGACATTATCCGTTCCCTCTCTGCCTCCGTCACTGGCTGCCACAGAGCCAGGAAACGTAAGGCTGTAATTTCCCTGCGGCTGCAAACCTGGAGTCTATTCATTAGGAATAAATGTGAGCCTGTTTTTTTTTTTTTTTGGTATGACACACATTTTTCAATCCACCTTCAATTTCCCAGCAGTGACAACAGAAGAGTTATTCAATATTTGGAGTAATACCACTCTGGAAATAAACCCAGGAAATGTCTGGAGCTTTTCCATTTTTCGTTGTTTATTTCAAATGGAGCGCTACATCTGCTCACTTCGGTACAACATCTACTCATTCATGGAGTATATAGGAATATGACGTCAGTGTGCAGAGGAGCTTGTTGTGTTCTGTTACTTCAGCGTCACCATTGATTAGCAATATAACTTCCAAATACACTCAAATGAAAGCTGGAGAGTCAGAGGTTTATTGTTTCCATCTTTGGTCAAATAGAACTGTATGTTTCTGGACACTTGTTTACTGAAAAACACCTTTTAACAAATTACATTTTCACGTCAAATTAAATGTTGTCCACAGGAGCAGCAGTCTCCATGACTGCCACCCAAATCACACTGCTCCATACTGTGAGCCTTCCTGTCGGTGGTGAGTCCAATGGAAGTTCTCTGGCTAGTGGTTAAGGAAGCGGACTTAGGCCTGCAAGGTCCCCGGTTTGAATCCCCCTACCATCAAGTTACTGCTGAGGTACACTGAGCATGGTATCGTCCCCACACACCGCTCCCAGGACACTCAAAAGCTGTCCACTGCTCACTTTGATGATGGGTTAAATGCAGAGGTCAAATTTTGTTCTGTGTTGTGGTGTGAATCACAATGACAAAAAAGAGGACTTTAATGTTTAATCAGAGCACCTCACTGGTAACCAGGCAGCTGGATTAGAATCTGGTACCTCATGGACCCAAGACCACTTTCCTAAACACTACGACATCCCTGCCACCAGAAAAAATACTCTTTTAAAGCTAATAATGTTTGCCTTATGGATTGTGACCACTAAACCAGAGTTATGGAAGACTGCAGCCAATCCCAGCATTGGGTGAAGTGTAGAGATGTGGATCCCTGGGGGTGGACGCATCCCAAGACCCACACACCAACTTGTCTGCATGAGTCAGATGTGAAGCTGTTAATAATAGAAGAGGAGACTGAGGTCAGACCGTCCAGGTGCAGGGGGAACAGAGAAGATGCTGCCATTTTTAATAAGACTCATGTCACCAGGAAACTAGGACAACATTGGAACGCGGTCCAGGTTTTCCACATGCAAACCTCAGCCCACCTCACTGGGGTTGCATTATAATAATTTGGACATCATAGAAAAATTTCACTTAAAAACTCACATTGAAAACATAATGGCTTGGAAAGTGGAATGTAAAACTGTCTATAACAAATGAATAAAACAGGAATAAATATCTAAAATCCACAAAAGCCACAATATTTCCAATCTAAACTTCTAGAGGTTTAACATGACATTATTTTAGCACAGTTAATTCAATACATTTTATAAATCATATATACAATCATATCTTTGATACTGTCCCCTCTCGATACCTTCGTGTATTTTCCAGGAAAAATTTAGTCCAAAACTGTTATTTTTTATCACAGCTCTGTTAAACAAATTAAATGTTGAGATTTTGAAGAGATCCTTTAGTGCCACGCAGTGGTTTTATTGTGAAATGACATCTTATAACAAAGACCGACACCAACTCCAGTCGGTCAAAGACCTCCACTTTTCCTTAGAAATGCATTCTTAATGTAAATAATATATTTTGACACCGTTTTATGTACTACAGTTAAGGTGTTCTGTGTATAATTTGATATAATTTATTCCTACATTGTCTTCTGCAAGCGAGCATTTTTAAACCCTGTAGCTCATCTCACTAACTTTCAGCTGTTTAGACTTTGTAACTGGTATTCATATCATTCAGAGTTACTTTAAGATTTTTAATGGCCCACAATCGGCTAATTCTATTCTAGTCTTGTTTATTCGGCACTCTAAAAAGTAATAAGAAATTTCCGTGAGAATTATTGATTTATAATGTTGTATTTATTTTTAAAAATGCTCTAACGTTTTTTTTAAAGCCTTAGAATACATGAGATATCTGCCAGAGAAACAAAAATCTTTAAAATACTTCCATAAAAATAAAATATCAGACCAAACTAAGTAAAAAATACTTTTCCTTTCATTTATTAACAACACTGTGCCCGGCATCTTTTTTGTTAGAATTACACTTAATAAAAAACAAAGAAAGAAACATGTTAATACTGCATCTGTCTTACAGCAAGAAGACAGCAATCACTAATGTTATGATTGAAGAACAGTATATAACAGTAAGCTGGGATTTCACTGTGTGATTTTTTTTGTCTGGCAGCAATATGAAGCTCATACTGTACGATCTTCTGATTGGGTCAACTGGACTGATCACACTGTACGATCATCATGAAACATCTGAGTCCTGCAACCATGAGGGCTTTGGATGAAAGGGTTTGCTAAATATATTCTAAGAAGAAGAAGTTGATAGATGCACAGATGCTCATAGTTTCTCTATGAGCGTCCGACACAATAAGCAAGGCCAGGTCAACAAAATGGGCTGCAGCCGGGCCTCACCACCACAGGGTGTTAGATACTACGGGTTTTTGGACACTATATGAAGGGCCTCATCCTGCCCCAGGCCACAGATAGTGTTAATCTCTCCTAGAGGGATGAGAACAAGACTTAGCACTCAAAAACTAATTTCCTTGACAATTTATGCCATTCTGCCCAGAGACACGGAAAAGAAAGGTGACACTGATGACATGTATGGACACGTGGTAATAGCTGGAAAACATGATTGAAAAATTGTGGCTAAATTGCCCAATGTACGCAGGGCTATGCAACTAATTCTCCCAGCAAAAAACAATTTACCTGTGGTGTAGTGCAACGTAGAGGATCTAGTTTGCTTCCGACACGCAAACAAGATTGAAAATAGACAAAAACATTTGAAGTCCCATTTCCATTTTTTTTATTGAGAATCCTGTTGTAGAACATACAGTACTGTACAGTGGAGTCTGAGTGGCTCCACAACAAGGTGCATGTGACACAATAATCAACCCACTGTGTCCACTGTTCTATGACAGTCACAGTGTTACAGAGAATTAAAAAAAAACGTGGACGTCTAAAAGTCACTTTAACCTAATTATTGCTGTAACTCCTTGTTCCTCCTGACCATGCATACAATAAATACAATAAAGTACATGTAGTGGGACACTGTGATTTCCAGTAGTATTTATCTGTCTCCAATACTAAAAATGCACTGCATTATTGTTTCTTAAGTAAATGTAGTAATAGGTAGAGACAGCATGGAGAGTGCAGAGGATTTGATTTTTGTGAGTACATGTATTGACTATGGTGAGCTGAGGTACATCTGCAGAGCAGGGGTGAAGATCAGGATGGTTCCCAGTATTGACACAGTGAGGAAGGCCCAGAGGAAAATCCTGTCCAACACCTGAGCCACAAACTTCCAGTCTTGTACGACCTAAGAGTAAAGGAAGTATACGTGTTTCAAAAGCAATTCCATTTGAGTCATTTGAAATTAAATATTTCACAGTAAAGAATTTCAAACCCTTGTGCATTTTTTCCCTCACCTCTCTTATGAAATGTTCTTTTTTAATGTGACGGCTGATGTACCGAACTGAATATGTGGCTTTTTCCAGCATGGCCAACCAGGCCTGGTTTTCGTCCTCTTTTCCACTGAGTGGTGCCCTCTGCTGGTTGCCACAGTGACCAGGGCCGCCTTTCTTCCCTTTGCAGGACTTCCCCTCAGGGCTGTGTATATCCATGTCCAGGTAATGGTATCTGCAGATAATTAAAACTATTTAAAATACACAGGATGTGGTACTTCAGCCCAAACTGGCCCACTTGAGGTTTCTGTTCAGTCCACATGTTAAATGTTGTTCTCTAATGAGGAAAAAAAAAAGTATTCATTCATTCATCCTCTCATCTGTTACCAGGTCTCAGGGGCAGTAGTCTCCATGATTGACACCCAAATCACACTGCTCTATACTGTTAGTCTTCCTGTGAGCAGTGAGTTATGTAGGTCTGGACAGTGCTTTGCTGAGAGCACCTCAATGACAACCTGGCAGTTCAGGAATTCGAACCTGAAGCCTTGTGGACCAATAAGTCCACTTCCTTAACTACAAGGCCAGGTCATTTCTTGAAGTTTAGAAAATTTTCACTTTTTCTTATTTATAGGTAATTGCATTACGATTTTACTGGTCTGGTCCACTTAACATCAGTGTTGGGCAAGTTACTTTAAAAAAGTAACTTGTTACTTTACTAGTTACTGCTCTGAAAAAGTAACTAGTTACATTACTAGTTACTAAATTATAAAAGTAACTAGTTACTTTACTTTACTTTAAAAACATTGTTTTAGTATTGTGCTCTATATCAACTATCATAATGAAATATATTGGGACTGTAATGGTTACAAGGTTTTATACAGCAGTTATAGGGTTAATGTTTCCAAGTGTGGGGAGGCGTGGTTAGAATGGATGTAAGAGAGTGAAGCTGCAGGGAGCAGCGCTGCAATTAGAGTCTGGAAATAAGTTATATGTTCGCTATGCATTACAATACAATAAAAACAAAATAGATGTTTAGACATTTTGACATGCATTTATATTGTAACCTCAACTTGCCACTTGCTGTCGTCTTGCCTGTGGGTGTGTGCTGCTGTACTGTGTCACCTGTGTGTGTGAGACTGTTTATTTCCCTATAAGGCAAGAAGACCCGCCCAGGTCTCTTTCTGATTTGCTTAGCATGAAATGTTAACCTATGTCAACTAATCATCACCCCTTTTCAACGTAACGATTTACAGAGTGCACAAGTTTCACATAGTTTCACACCATGACTGTTAGAGTTACTGCACACAAGGATAGGCCATTACAATAGGGTTGTCTTCCGGGTGGAAAGAAATAATGTAGGTGGTCACTACATAGTAACTATCTGGAAGTGTAAGGCGTTACATTACTAGTAACCGATCCCCTTAGTGCGAACAAAAACAGGTTATTACTTTCACTCTAACATAGGATTCTTGTTCTGGTAAAACGCAACTATATTTTAAACAACTGTAGTATTTTTTGGAAAATAGTATTGAAATGGTTGCTTACTGCGAGATCACTTCTAGATTAATCTGCAAACTTTTATATCTTATTTCCACATACAGAGCAGTGCTGAAGAGAAGATGGACAGTGTCCTACTGGCTCACCTGTCGGTGTGTCCTCTCATACACAGCAGTCTGGGCAGCCTCTGGAGAAACAGGCTCTTTACCCACGGAGCCATCGGGTGGTAGGTGGCAGAGGAGCGGTGGTGGACATTGATGACGAAGACGGTAACGATAATGGAGAAGGTGACGAAGATCATGATGAACAGCAGGTATTCACCAATCAGTGGGATGACCTGAGGCAGATGAGGACAGAATAATATCATTTACAATATGCTGGACATTTGCCTTAAAGTACTATCTAAATGATCAAAAGTATTTGTCTTCAGCATGATATTCTTGCTTTTACACTTTACTGGTAAATTAGATGAAGCAAAGACTTTATTAACCAGTAACTTCTGTTGTGCTTTCTGTGCTGTTTCCTTTATTAACTTGGTCATAATGTGTTAAAAGATTTCTTCAGTTGTTAAAGTTTTTTTTAAGTTGTGTTACTTAAGTTTTTTTTTAATATATGTGTTATTTTTCTAATATCTAATATCAGTATTTCCCTGTTCACATTTGTATGTTGTATAGAAAGAAAAGAGAATTAGACTTTTTTCCCTTTTTTAACATAATATCTGTATAGATTTGAAAAGATTCCATATGTAAAATGTCTTACGTTAAAAAATTTCAACAAATGGACAAAAGGGGACGCAATACTTTAGAAGAGTAGATACTTAGTATTTACTTTACATAGTTTGCAAAAGAAAGAAAGGTTTTGAGAAGCAGACCTTTGAGGACGACGGAATGATTTCTTCTATGACCAGGAGGAAGACAGTGAGGGACACCAGCACTGATGTAGAGAGAGACAGTTTCTCTCCCTCGTCCGAAGGTAAGTAAAACACCAACACCGTCAGAAAAGACAGGCCCAAACATGGAATGATGAGGAAGAGGGTGTAGAACAAGGGCAACCGCTTCAGGATGAAGGAGTAGCTGATAAATGGGTACCAGTAGACCCCGTCCCTCCTACTCCCCTTCACCCCTGTTGCATTTAGGATCTCCCACTCCCCATTATCAAAGAAGTCTTTCCGGTCCACATAGTTGTCCACCAGCACCAGATCGACCATGTTTCCATCATAAGTCCAAGATCCAAACTTCATGGAGCAGTTTTGTCGATCGAAGGGGAAAAAGGTGACGTCCATGGTGCAGGAGGACTTGTAGCTGGCCGGCGGGGTCCATGTTATGGTGCCATCCCAGCGCACGATGGCTTTGGTCATCAGAGAACCCTCAAAACGTCCATCTGCACTGTAAGGAAGTGAGAGAATGATGCTAGGAAATCAAATCTATAACAGTCAGGTTATAACACTGTGGTGGTGTTACTTGAAAATGTCTATATATATTAAGAATCATATATTGTCACCTGAATTTAACTAAGCAAATAAGTGGGAGCCTCCCATTGGAGGTCAGGTCTAGGTTCAACAACAGTATGTGCTCAAAGAATGAGGTCAGCTGACTACCTGAATATACTGAATGACCAGGTTATTCAACCAATGGATTTTTTTTCTTCTCTGATGGCACGAGCATATTCCAAAATGACAATGCCAGGAGTCA